>OZ020291.1:10618135-10694248 GCA_963971205.1 Aethes cnicana
TATCGCATTCGCTAATTACTACAGACGTTTTATAAATAAATTTGCTGAGATAGCCTTTTCATTAAATTGTTTATGTAAGAAAAATGTACCATTTGTCTGGACATCAGAATGTGAATCAGCATTCCAAAATTTGAGAAAAGTTCTCATGAATCCACCAGTTTTAGACTATCCAGATTTTTCTGAGAACAACATGTTTACGTTGCATACAGATGCCTCAAGATCAGGATTAGGCGCCGTACTGTCTAACAGCAATGGTAAAGTTGTAGCGTACGCTAGTCGTAACTTAAAACCCGCTGAAACGCGATACCCAGTGATAGAACTCGAGTTATTAGCCATCGTTTGGGCTGTAAGACATTTTAGACCGTATTTGTATGGTAAAAAGTTCAAAATTTTCACTGACCATAAACCTTTGAAATATCTCTTTGGTATGACCGATCCTTCGAGTAGATTAACTAAATTTAGACTTTATTTGGAAGAATATGATTTTGAAATTGATTATTTGCCAGGGCGAAACAATGCAGCTGCAGACGCATTGAGTCGTTTAACTGTTACTTCTCAAAATTTAAAAGACCTTAGAGAAAACGTTGTATCGGTCATGACTAGAGCTCAAACTCGACAACTACGAAATCAAGTAGACGCCGACACGACTGACTTACCTCAAAGAGACATTCCCACAACTTCCAGGCCTGATCAACCCGGAGTAGTGGAAATTCTCCAACGACCAAAAGACTGTATAGAACTAGTTCTTTCCCCAGTTAAAAATTATCTGAAAAGTATTGAAAAGCTAGATAGAGTAGCTAGTGATAGCGGTCAGTGTATATTTGTACCTGATAAATCCGCTGTAGTTGTAATGTCTCGATCGTTATCGACCGTAAGTGTGTTAGCGAGAGAATTACAAACTTTATGCAACAAGTTAGATATAAACGAGCTCGTTATTATAAAGAAAAAGGATATCCAATATTACGTAAAGTACTTGTTGAAAGAAATAACTAATTTAAAAGGAAAAATACCTAGGTTTCTCGTTACGAAAGATGTAACCAGAGTCACTGATAGAGATACACAAATAGTTATATTAAATGACTTCCATTTGTTACCTACCAGTGGTCATGCTGGGGTAAACAGAATGTTGAATAATATCAAAAGATATTACTTTTGGCCAGGAATGACTAATGACGTCAATAATTACGTCAAAAAATGTAAAAGTTGTCAAATACAAAAACATGCTAATAGACATGTTCGACAACCTATGGTTATAACTACAACTCCGAGTAGTGCATTTGAAAGAATAAGTTTAGATATAATGGGTCCAATAGACGTAGATAATTATAGTAATAGATATATTTTAACTATACAATGTAATTTAACTAAATATGTAGAAGCTTACCCAATAGATAAAAAGGAGAGTGAATTAGTAGCTAGATTATTAGTGAATAATTTTATTTTACGTTATGGCATTCCGAATGAAATAATTACCGACCAAGGAAAAGAGTTCATGTCATCAGTTATGTCTGAAATTTGCACCTTATTGAATATCAGAAAACTGAATTCAACTGCTTACCATCATGAAACCTTAGGTGGAGTTGAGAATACGCATAAAAGTCTAGGAGCTTACCTCCGCATCCAATGTAACAATAATAAGACTGATTGGAGCACTTGGTTACCGTTTTGGTGTTTTTCATTTAACAACACAGTACACTCAGAGACAAAATATAGTCCATTCGAATTAGTGTTTGGAAAACCATGTAATTTACCTAATAATTTAAATAGTATTGTAGAACCATTGTACAATCACGAAAGTTATCCTTTAGAATTAAAATTTAGACTTCAAAATGCAATTACAGATGCTAAAAATAATTTGTTGGAATGTAAAAGTAAGCAAAAAGATTATTATGATAAAAGGGCAAATCTGATTACATATAATAAAGGTGATTTAATTTTAATTAAGAATCAAGTAGGAAATAAGTTAAACAATGTTTTTAACGGACCATATGAAGTTGTGGAAGAAATTCCACCAAATGTAAAAATTTTTAAAAATCGTAAAGAATATGTTATACATAAGAATAACACTAGACTGTTCAATGTTTAATTTTTGTATTGAGTAAAATTCAATGTTTTTTTTTTCTTTAGATAGTAAGCTATGTTGAAACTTTAAGTAATATGTGTTGTCGTTTTCTTCGCCGCCGGGGGGGTGAAGGGTACTTTTCCAGGGAAGTGTAGTGTATGCCTCAATTCATAGTTTTACAGTAGCTTCTTAGTTTACCGCGACATAAAACACGTATTGCTTAAGTTAACACTTTTAGAAAGTATATATTCTTTGTAACACTATTATTAAGTATTCCTTTTGGAGATACAATAAACGCTATACCAATATCATGGTGTTTATCTCTCTGAACATACTTCAGGTTCCCATAGGAGTAATTCTTTCAAAATTATAAAAATAAAAATGTTTTTCTACCAATAAATAATAATAACAAACTTACTAATAATAACCATAGTATATGATAATACGTACTTATCAAAACTAACTCCTATTACTAACCGCTTAAGATTTCTTCTTATTATGAGCTTGCTGTACACACATAGGTTAGGGTTATAATCTAGTTCAGTACTTTATTTTTTTTATTTATTATATACATTATGATTGTAACCTTGTGAGCCTAAGAAATTAAATAAAATGACACCTCAGCAGACATATTTAACGTAGAAAGGTCTCTAAGAGTGAACGATGCAACTCACCACATTTCATTTCCAGCCAGTCAACCCTTCAAAGAATATTTAGCCATGATTTCATAACGTGTTAAGAAATATTTTGCAAACTAATTACCTAGTATCATTAGCAAACGATCATCCTGGAAGACAAAACTTGCGTAAACTGAGCTGGTGAATGTTTGTTTGGAATGATTCATGATTTATGAGGCGGAGTCTAATAATATGTGACCATATACTTACATTTGACATCGATAGCGGGGTAAGCGCTTTATATTTCTACTGAAAGCGTTTTTGAGACTTTCGGAGACTAAAACAAAGAAGTGTAAGATATTAAAGTTCATTCTTGTTATCATTACCATCGCCATCATATTATCTCCAATATCATTACCATAAAGTTTAGTAACTACAAACATTATAGACATCATAAATCGGCTCAGGCTATAAATTTGCTAAGAATGTTTTTCACTAGTCATATCAATTATATCGGAGAACAATATAGGCTGCTTTGTTCCAACCCAGGCTAGCACAGGCCCTTCCTAACATCTGGCTGAAGGTTGGTGACAACCTGTTGCTGCTGCTATTGCTTGTCAGTCCTTAATAGGTATACTTATTGACTAGGTATATCATCTCCTGCTATATTGTTCAATAATAATCATTTCATTACCATCATTGAATTGTCTCTGTCGGTCATACAATATGATTTTTATGTAATTTTACATTATCAATACTAGCATTAAATTGCTTTCACTATTCATTGTTCCCAGCTTTCTCGCCGTGAATATTGACTATTGTTGCGCAGGGAAACGCTGGAAATCTTTCATAGTCGAGTGAAAACTTTGTCAATAGGTACGCTACGCACAAGTTAATGAAAATGCCTAATTTGAATAACTGTTTTTTTTTTTGTAATTTTAATATATTTTCGCTCATTTTATGAGAAGATTACAGGCCAAATTTGAAACCCCAACCCTCTCTAAGACAGGCGGTATGTCAAACCAACAGTCTACCCTGGCCTCTAATAAGTACATGAATAATTTCATATCTAGTAAAAACATTGGAATACTCAGCATACTTAAGAAACAATGTAATACAAAAGCTCCTTAGTGATTGATGTCGGCTATAAAGTTCAATTTAGTACCTCTATGTTACAAGAGTCAAATATGTGTTACAAAGTACCATTACTAATTCCTTGTTACAAGATGTGAGTAATAAAAAGAAGTGATACATGTAAACTTACTAAAGTTACCCAGACATATAATATTCGTATTTACACATACCTACTCTTGAACTGTGACGTTAAAAAAGAAAAGTTGTTTTACTAAATCAAGGATCAATATCAACCTTCGTATTTATAACTATTAACATGACAATTATTAATAAATATAGCTGCCTAGGCTCGAGCTATGAGTTTGTGGGCTTCGGGGTGGAGACTCTGGGGTCATGGGGCAAAGGGGCACTGGGGCTCCACAGGGAACTAGGGAAGTGGTTGAGGGAGGCAACGTTAGACCCTCGCGCCGGCAGCTTTCTCGCGCAAAGACTGGCTATTGCCATACAGTGAGAGAATGCTGCCTGCGTGATGGGAACCCTTCGGAAAGGCCCAAATTTAGGTTTTTAGGTTATTGTTTAGTTTTTTTTCTGTAAATTTAAATGCTATTTGTAGTTTATTTTGAAATTTTTAACTTATTCTTTTCTGAATAAACTTCTATCATTAAATTACGATAGATAATTACTGATTGGAAAAAAAAGAAAAAATATGGATCGTGTACCTAACTCAGCTAAGAAAATGTGTTACATTTGTTGTTTAAAAAAAAACAAATGAGTCAAATGTATCTACCTAACGACAGGAAATCGGGACACATAAGTACATAATTATTATGCGTCAGGCAGGGAACATTTTGGAAAATTAAAATGACCAATAGATCGAGCGAAACACATAAAAGTATGGAAATAACACACGGGCTACAGTTTAGCAGGCGCTCTTCTTGAAATTCATTTGAGTAGGTAAGTAGGTACATTTATCTAAATTTCATTTTGGTACCTAGTACAAATTGTCATAACGAAATAGATGATATCTATTCTAAGATAATTATGATGCTCATGGCTAATAAATTTGCAGCTTAATGAAACAATGTCATTACGCACCGATAACCATCTGACCAAGGTACGTTTGATGACAGTACGTCGCGGTTTGACGACGGTTAATGGCGAAGATTGTCGCTAATTTGTCGACTGTTGCGGTCGACGACACTTTTGTGCTAAGTAATTGGGATATGAATTATAGTTCACTCGTTGCTTAATTAAAAAGGCCATGTCATTACTCCTCCTTTTTTATATCATTAGTATAGGCAAACGAGCGCACAGCCCACCTGATGGGCACTGCGGCCCATGGACATCGAAATCCTATGATCCCCCATTAAGAAACTCGAATGCGTTGCCTACCCTGAGGCCTTAGATGGAATGCCTCTGTGCCAGAAATTTCACCGGCTGCCTTAACCCTCTACCGGAACACAACAGTGCGAGCACTGCTATTTGGCGGCAGGTTAGCGGGGAAAGAGGGCCTTCTCCTCCTTAGTCATTCACTCTTGACTTAATGGTCGTGGATTCATGACGATGTATCTGCTGATGAAGCTCTCCTTGCGATGCGTCTCCATTTGTTGCGGTCTTCGGCATTACTGAAGCATTGGGCTATTGATGTTTGCGTCGCAGCTTTTATCAGGTCTGTCCAACGACCCGATAAATGAACCGGTTTGCGAGACCGCTTACCCTTTACTTGTGCCTGGAGAACAAGTCGTTCCATGGAGTGAGTCTTTACTATAAGGAGGTAAATGAGTCAATAAGCTAATTGATGGGAAGTAGTCATCGTAGCTCATGGACAAGACATCGCAAAACCAGATGAGAAAACCAATCGGAGGGTATATTCACTCGCTTCTTGAAGGTTCTCTTATGGAAACTTATTGGGAACATTTCTTGGATAACATGAGATTATTTAATAAGGTCATCTACGAAAGTGAATGAGGCGGTATAATGTAGGTAGATGTTGATATTATAATATGGGATCTTCTTAGGTCCGCTTGCACCAAGCCTTTAACATCGGGTTAGCATCTTAACCCGGGTTTAGTTGTATCAACTTTAATCGAGTTAGAGGGTCACCCAAGGTTAGCGGCGTTGGTACAAATCGGCCTTAAGAAGCTAAAAATCTAACCACTAATCTAATATCTATCCTAATTTCAGTCAAAACGTAATCCTTGGCTGAGAAAAGTACCTATCATTCAATGTCATGTTTAGTGACAACTGTAAACCAACCAAAATGTATTGCACCAACAAATACTTTTGTAAATGTTTATTTATTTTAGGACACTCCAAGAAGTGCGAGTTTGTGCATTGTATTCTAACGTGGTTTATTTACATATCCATTCACAAACTACTCAACTGCGGGACAAACAGAAAGTGTTTTGCATTTCGAAGTAACAGCTTTCGTAACATTTGTTTTATCCAGTTCCACCGGTTTTAATGGTCATAAGAAGGATATATAACAAAATGAAACATGGTAACGTAATACTAGGCTAATAGCAACCTGTACCTACCTATTGTTTGCGGAGAATAGAGACTATGCTCGGAAAATAAAGATCGTTAGCATCAACATTAAGACATTATGTTATCTATTGAATTAAAAAGTATAACAAAGTCATCAAATTGTTCAACGGTAAATTTGCTTTCAAAAATATATCTTCGTTAAAGGTGATTACACAAACACAAGGCGTCGTGGCACGAGACGACGTCGTAAGGATTTTTTTCTGCATTACTGTTTGAGTTTAAGTTCCATTATCAGTTTGAAACATCACACTGGACTAGAGATCTTGCATTTCAGATTCGTACAAGCAACGTCTTGCCTTCTGAGTTTGTGATGTCGAGATATAAATTTGAGGGTCGAGATTGCAGCTCCTCATTACTTACCTAAGGACTTTTCTATTTGGACCATTTTAATGAAGGTCACCGTAATTTGCTTACCAGGGGGCCACTGGCATTGGAGACTGCGTTCGAGGTGGTGATTGGAGGTATGTATATGTCAATAGTCAATGTCAAACCGCGCAAAACGGCTAATGGCTGCGGCACCAATGCCACCCGGTAGTGACCCTAATTCAGCGGATTCATTGGTGACTCCCAAGCACCACCATTGAATCGTCAATACTTAATCGAAGTTATATCTGAATTGACATTTGTAATTAATGTTATTAAATAAAAGTCCAGTTTTTGATGAAATGAAATATATCAAATATCAAGTTTTATTGCATACAATAAAAATGATAGTATTTTGTCGCGTGCCGGCCCTGCTATCGTAACACGCACCGCATGCGGTGATTATCGTTCAAGATCGTGCGCGCGCAACCAAGAATGTCAGTAAAACTACTACTTCAACCTATAAGCGTCCCACTACTGGGCACAGGCCTCCTCTCATCACGAGAGGGTTGGGCTATAGTCCCCACGCGGGCCCAGTGCGGATTGGGGACTTCACACTCATCTTTGAATTAGTTCGCAGATGCGTGCAGGTTTACTCACGATGTTTTCCTTCACCGAAAAGCTTAGTGGTAAATTCAAATTGAATTTCGCACATAAGTAAACTTCGAGGTGCGAGCCGGAATCGAACCCCCGACCCTCTGCATGAGAGACGATAGGTCGAACCACTGGGGTACCACGGCTTCAACTTCACGGCTTCAGTAAAACTAAAACCAAATAAACATTACATTAGTCTAGGTTATTTTGAATTAATGTTATCCAGTTTCCAAAACATTGTTTTATCAGGACGTAAGTATTAAGAATGTGCTAACCAAATTGATACGAGTACCTACCAAAATCAAACGCATGCCAAACTTAGGTATTAAATCGATCGATGAAATCGTCGACATACTGTACACACATCATCAGAATCAAAGTTTTAAAGAAATGGTACTACCAAAGTCCAGGAGATTTTAGGTAACAAACATGGAAATAGTTATATTTATAGAACCACTGTCTATTCCATTTTTTGAAATAGATTAAAAATATTTCAATAAGGCTAAAACAAAACATTTATTACTGACGTCGTACGACGACGACGACGACGACGACGACGTAGGTATACACAAAAAAATAATTAAAAACGATCTTTACGATATAAAATAAAATATTGACAACATAAATATTTGGCAATATCACAATGCAACATTGATACATTCTTATTGCGAATGACAAAAGGTGCACACTGCACACGAGTTCCTTACACACACACAACTCGATAATTTTAACATGAGACAGACTATAACATTCACTAGACTAGTTTCGGCTAGAAAAGTACTAACCAACGTAGGTATCTACATATAAGGTGCTAACAAATTAGTCACGGATATTTTTACAGATGATAGTACTCGGCTCTCGAAGTACATTTAAGTATGAAACATCATTGGTTTTGTTATGTTTTTTTGGAGAAAAATAGGAAACAAATTTGCTACGTCAAAACACCCTGTTTAAGAACCTGCCGTTTTCCCGCCGAATCTATTTTTTTTCCTTAATTATAGTTAAAAGTTAATTGTTTTAATGTAATTTATTATCTCTTAAAATATCCTTGACTAATTTGTTAGCACCTTGTATATGTACTGTACCTATATATAAAAAGACAAATATAACATTTCTTCACGTCAGTAAATTCAATGATTTCGCTTCATGTCCGGTCACCTACCTTTCACTTCAGACGTGAAAGTAAATACTAATGGTGATTAACCACCTAAAAAACTAAAAATAGATCGCACCAAATGTTGACCCTGATTTTTGGGCGCAAACTTGTTTTGCCAACGTTTGAAGAAAGAATTACAATAAGCAATCAAAAACCAAATTAACGAACATTATCACACGTTAGATGTTTGCGGACAGAAACTAACTGTTGATCGTGTTGTTGATCGAATACATTTCAAAAAACAAAAGGGGCAAAGAGGAAAAATGTAAAGCGGTGCACAAAAACGATGTTTTAAATATGAAACATGTATTGTTTGCCACAAGAATAAGAGAACTTTTGAGGTCAACAACCGGACCAGTCACTATCGAAAGACGGAAGCAGAACAAGAAACGCCGAAGGGCCGAGTGAGTAGGTAGGTACATTTGCTGCAAGTGGATTACTTATTTGTGTCACTTGTGTGTACTAGGTCACATATGTTACCTAGAACCTATAGAACAGGTTGCCAACGCTTCTAGTTCCAGCTTGCTTAATGATCTGATTGGATGTTTATTTTAGATTTACTAACAAGATCATAATGTCGTCAATGTATACCTAGTCGATAAACTTTTCATCATTGTTCATTATTACTAGTCTTTAAAATGCAACGGTGACCATCGTATTTTAAACTTACGAATCTAAAAATGAAAATACTTGCTACATGTTTGTTATTTTTGATTAAAAAAAACACACAAATTCATGATTTAGAATCCTAGTAGAACAGAGAACTGACTCCACAATTATATATTAGAAGACAAATCCTGAAAAGACAAATGTACCATGTGATTACAATAATTGTTAAGGTCTTTTGAGAATTTCCTTAAGGTTATATTAAAACACAAACATTAACTTGACACTACAGTCATTAATGAAGACCGTAAAGCGTGAGTGCTAACTGTTGTATAAAGAGTCAAGTTGTCTTGTGTTGACCTTTTCAGCCCTGACACCATTTATGACAGGGCGCGTTAGTATTCACCGAAAGTAGTGGGTTCACATTTCACATGCATGATTTTGTGTTCTGGGTGAAATCTGTGAAGGTCACCATTATTGGTACGATGATTTGTATGCACGGTTGAACTTGCCGCTAGTTTTAGCTTTTATTCATTATCATAATTGGTGTTCGTGTCTGCATCAGTTTAGTTAACTTTGTGAGAAATTTGACTTTTATTGATGTAATCAAATTACGTATATTTTTTGATTAATTGCGTTTTTGTAAATGATTTCTGCTTCCGTTATGGAAATATCAACAGTACCAAAGTGTTATTTTAGTCAAAACAAATTTACATGTCGTTTCAGAATCAGCACATTGATTCGCTTTATATTAGAATCTATAGGGCAATTTTATCAAAACTTACATTTACTGTTGCAATTGAATAAAATCTTGAAATATCCTCTTAACTTTTGAAGTTATTTATATCTTTAAGTTATTCTAAGGGACGAACACATGCACATTAACGAAAGTGAAAATGCCTATTAATAATTCATACACGTTCTGAATATACATCAACTAATATTTTCTGACAAAAAATCTTAATAATATTTAGAAACAAAATACCTATAGATAGACATTAGACAAAATGCTTGTTTTATTCAAATCCGTCTCCATTAATTGATTATGAGAGAGTCTCGCTACACTTCTTTTCACTTATTAAGCTTCACCTAAATCCTTAAAACGTAAAATCGTTTTTAATCATACCCAAACTTTCTTTGACGAATCACTTACATTCACCTTACTTGTTGATCCAAATAACAGATATGACAGTCGCTATAAGAATAGATCGAAATGTTACGAGAGATAAGTAGACAGGTAGGTACGTTAAGCAAGAGCTTTCTTTAAGATTTCTTCGGCACTAACCCAAACACAAAGTGTACGCATACGATACGGTTGTAGACATTTGTTGAATGAACATACCTAATGCATTCGATAGGGGCTCCCAATAATCGCTTCACAGGAAACATAGTGAAATGGTGATAAACGGAGTTACTGGAGCGAGGAGCATGAAGCAGGCTGTGAAATGACAGGTGACAGCGTGACAGTGCCGGGTCAGCGTGGATAGCTGTCATCGGAAAAGAAACTGGCATGTATGATGTTGAAATCGTATCAAAATTTCGAATGCAAGCTTTCCCTATCCATCAAGTTGTACGAAAAGTGCCAGAAACTAGAGATCAGAGCTAAACAAACGTTATTGTTTAACTAAATGTAAATGATAACCTTGTGTTTTCTCGCACCTCTGAAATTATCGAACGTCCGACGAACGCTTCGTCAACAAAATATTGATACCTTTCACAATATGTGCGTTACTGATTAGAATCATTTGAACGTTCGCTTTCCGAACATTTTGTTTGAAATGAAGAACGCGTAGGGTGTGAAGATGAAAATAACAGTCACACAGAGGGACTAGGATTTAAAAAGTGAAAGACAGATGCAATGCAAATAGAGAAGGTGAATGCTTGGGAACATGATGACTTTGTAAATTCTATAGAAACTGTAGAACCTATACGAATTTCCCCTGTTTGACCAATTCACACGTACGAGGTGATTCGAGTAGGTACACTTGTAGACGTGCAAATATCAAGTGACACTTTCACAACTCGTGCTTTTGAGAGAAATTCCACAACAGCTAGGCAAATAGATTTGACATTGACTTTTTTTGGTCAAATATTTATTTGCTAATTGACCAGGCGTGACAAAGACCGAGTAGACAAAGCAACGGTTTCAGAATATTTAATTTTCAAACGAAAACACCTATCAATAGCGTTTGTGCCCAAACTCAGCAGATTTCTTTCGTAATAACGTATGGCCTCGAAGCTGGAATATTCTCCTTGAACAAAAATGCCTTTTACTAATATAAGACGCTAATAATAAAAATAGCAGTTGGATGCAAAAAAAGGTAGTAGTAATAATAATAAAAATAAATTATACCCGGGCGACTGAGCTGTGCTCGGGAAAAAATAGCTAAAATGAGTTTAGAAATGCACACCCATCCCTAAATATCCTCTAAATCATAGGTGTCATTTATGAAATAATTATGTATTTATACAATACATACAAAATACACGTGAGTATATCATGTATAAAGTAAGTATAACTACATTGAAAGCTTTTAAATCGTCGGAAGGCTTCATCGTAAGCCAAGTATTTAGTTTTCTATTGATCGTCACCCCCCCCCCCCCTCCTTATTCCAATTTATATAGCTTTACTCGTATACTACTCGTTCAATCACCATCATCCACATAGTCAATCCTGTAACCGAAACTTTTTAAGAACGTTAACAATTTTCTCTAGTAGCCTGCAATTTACACGCTCCACTAGAATTACGCATTTATCTTGCAGCAAACGATTCCTTTCCAACAGTTCCACCGTTCGTATTAAAATACTTCATTTACTGTGATTAACAGAACTCTAGTTATTTCTAACAAAATAAGAAGTTCATAATCTGTATGTATACTTACTATGATTTTTCATTACTATCACGGATTAGTAACAGTTACATTTTTTACGATCTATATTTTCCTTACCTCTAATTGTCTCTAATGCGTTTATGGAAATGCGTCCACTGCTGGATAAAGGCCTCCCCTAAGAGCCATTCACTGATGAGTTTCTCTTAAGATTTTACAGCAGAAACCGTGGATGGTATTAGGCAAATCAATGATAGAACATGTTGCTTTTTATCATGAACGAGAATGATCGTAGGTACAAGTGTATCGAAAATTCGAAATATCTTTTAATATCCCGTGATATTTACATTGAAGTTACGATGCAATTAACATTTAACTTCCTTCATCAAGAACTGTTTTAATTACGTATTTCAGAAACTTAATGCTGCATGTTTCTGCAAATAACGCTTATTAACTTTTTCTCATCAGCCATGTTAAAACCTTCCTATATTTACCCATTGTTGGTGGTCAAAAATAGAACTCCAGCCCTCTTGGGCCATCTTCTTCCGGCTGTACCACGGTCTCTCCGGTACAGACTTTTAATCTAGATCTTGATCGAAATTCCGTCCTCTACTACTACTACAGCCCATTTGCGTCCCACTGCTGGGCACAGGTCTCCTCTCGTCACGCGAGGGTTCTGTGTGGAGGGAAGTTCCTGTCCTCATAGGCATATATTTATTGCTTGCCCGTATCCACTTCTTTTGGGATGACTTGAGGTATAAGTAGTCAGTTTTGTTACAACTTGTAACTGTCAAATACCATGCGAGCGGCCGTGAATACGTTACCGTATGTGGTTGAGTGTGGGATTCTGTATGATTTGAATACAATCAACGGTTTTCATCGGTTCCGCGTCACTGAAGGACGCAGCTTTGTTAGGTACATGTTCCTTTTGACGTAACTTAGATAGTTACTCAACAATTAATGCGTTGAATTGAAGAAAGTCAGGTTCTAACCTGAAATTCTTGAAATTCAAGCAACGGACGCATCATAAGTTTCATAAATATCGGTTACTAGCTTCTGCCCGCGACTTCGCTTGAGTGGAATTCGGTTATCGCGTTACCGTGAGAACTATGCGTTTTTGCGGGATAAAAAGTAGCCTATGTCCTTTCCCGGGACCCTAAATATGTCCATGCCAAATTTCATCTCAATCGGTCGAAGCATGAAGAGGTAACAGACAGACAGTATGGATGTATCGAAAGAACATCTGAAACAGCGGCATATTTGTAGTTTTCTTGTTCCATGGCTAGATGGAGTAGGTAATAATAATAACTAAGAATAAATCAGAGTATTTTATTTAAAACATATTTACGTTATTAACTAAGCAATTTATAATTCTATATTCTAAAATTAAGTAAGTATAAAAAGCTGATTATAAATTATAAAGAATTCGAGGACGTGTACCTAGTTACAAATGGTATATTTATTCAAGGTGGTACGCCGATTTTGTTATTGAACTGGCGTAAGGTGAGGCCAAGCGAGATTTTGTATGGCGCACTATGCTTAAGGCATTCACTGCCACCGACGCATATATGCGTTTTTCTGACTTTCCCGCAGTGCCTCGAACGCACATGTGCGTTGCAATGTTCCCTTAATGACAGATGTGGCACCTGGCGAAAGTTCGTAAAAAGAAGTGGCAGTGAATGCGTTAAATAAGGTTTTTGATATAATTAGTACTAATAATTAGTTGCGAAAGTAACTCTGTCTGTCTGTCTTCTTTCAGACTGCCTGTCCTGTTCCTCTTCACGCTTAAACCTGGACCGATTTAAATTAATGTGGAATGGAGAAAGTTTCGCGGAAGGACATAGTCTACTTTCATAAAAAAACGTTTCTTTCCCGAGGGAACGCTATGTTTAAATTACAACTCATGGCCATAATGTGTACGTATATTTTTGGACTGTAATCTAGTCTTAAGTGTTTCCTATCTATTTTATGTTAATTTTGAAATAAATAAACCGAATTCCACGCGAACGAAGTCACGGACAGAAGCTAGTATATTACAAATTTTTAAATATTCCCTTTTATCTGTCATGAAATAATGGAGAAGTTTGTGTGAGATTATTCTCATTTGTGTGAGCTTATGCTCGCAGCCAAAAGTTATTTTTAAAGTTGCACCCTTTCTTTATAAGTGTCTATTCTAAAATTCAATTCTATCGTTTTAATACCGTCAACCTTTTGTCATGTAATATTAGCCATTTTTATATAGTGAGGCGTAGCGTTGGCGCATCTTTATGTTCCAAATAATTATGTAAATTCGTACGAGGCTAGAATAAGAAAAAAACTTTCTTCACGTGAAAGTGGTCAGACGGCAGCACCTTTAGCATCCGGCGATCGGACAACTTTTAATGTGTACTCTTGTAAAAACGAAAATACCAAACCGAATTAAGTATATTTTTCTCAAACATGCTCGGGAATGTTCGTGTTACTTTCAAAAAAAGAAGACGCGAGGCTGTCCATTGCCGGCCTTGGCCAGCAAAAACATTATTGTCGTGTGTGTGTTTTTTTTAATTCGCTTGCTATTTGAGACACCTCTAGAAACTGACAAATCCATGGAGGTAATAAGTACAACTTCCATGGCCAAATCATCCACGATCATGGAAGTAGTAAATACTGATGTGGGGTAAGTGCGCCTAAATTTATTTCGCTTCTATGCCTTGTAAACAGCCAACTACTAGTTGAGTAATATTTATAGGTTTCGATATATTTATGTTAGGCGCACTTACCCCATCCTGGCGCACTTGCCCCGACTGACCTTACGTATTTCCTCGCTGTTTGAGAAAAGCATTATATATACCTCGGCCGCAATTGCGATTGCCGGACTCGTACTAATAGAAGGCTTCGCTTAGCTCAGCCTTCTAACTGACTCGTCCGGCAATTCGCTACTTGGCGGCCTCTGCAATAATGTACTATTTCTCAAACATGCAATGAAATATTGATATTATGTTCTTCTTATTAGTCTGGGAAGTATCACGTTTCAGGCGCGGCTAGACAAATTGGTCTATAATGAAATTTCATACAAACGTTGCAGGCCTAGGCCGGCAACTCACTTTTTTTTAATTTCCATTAGATATATTTGTGACACAGAATCTTGGCATTCCGCCATTTAAAAAAGCTACAAGCAATATTTACTCTATATGGTTCGCTATAACATTCTGCCAATACAGCTTTAAAAAAACATGAACCATATTTGCTACAAAGGTAGCGCAGTTTTATTAATGTAAAAAAGACAAAATATATTATATATAAAATATTATTTTATTTATTTATTTCTTTGCATGTTTGAGAAAAGCACTACCTATACATACATCGGCGGGGAACGGAAGTTGTCGGCCTCGTAACTATCCGGCCTCACTTCGTTCATCCGTATATAATACTCGGCCTGCAACTTCCTCCTTCCCGGCCTCTGTAGTAATGTACTATTGCTGGTGTGTTAGGAACTGGGTGGGTTCGGATAGATACTTTATTACCGCTTTTCTCGCTAGCCTGCCGCCAAATAGCAGTCCTCGCACTGTTTCGTTAAAAGTTAAAAGAAAAGCCAAAATACTACTACTACTACAGCCTATTTGCGTCCCACTGCTGGGCACAGGCCTCCTCTCATCACGAGAGGGTTGGGCTATAGTCCCCACGCGGGCCCAGTGCGGATTGGGGACTTCACACACATTCTTGAATTACTTCGCAGATGCGTGCAGGTTTCCTCACGATGTTTTCCTTCACCGAAAAGCTCAGTGGTAAATTCAAATTGAATTTCGCACATAAATAATTTCAGAGGTGCGAGCCGGAAAAGCCAAAATGCACGGTGACATTATCCATATTAGTATTATGAATGCGAAAGTAACTCTGTCTGTCTGTCTGTTACCTCTTCACGCTTCAACCGCTGGACCGATTTGGATGTGGTATGGAAATATTTGGAGTCCTGGGAAAGGACAGGCTACTTTTTATTCCGGAAAAACGCATAGTGCCCGCGGGAACGCGATAACCGAATTCCACGCGGGCGAAGTCGCGGGCAGAATCTAGTGTTTTATAAAGGAAATTGAACTGTCCACTCTTCGTTTTGAGTGAACCTTGAATACATCATGCATGATTTTCGAATCTGTAAGTAGGTACTTTTTCAGCAGTAAAAAAATTGGGTGGACGTTAAAAACACTTCCGTGAGATTATAGATAAATAACACATAATAATAGCATGATCCTGAATATTTACATTATTATATTCTTAAACGCATAGTGTCATCTTAGGTCTACGTAGATGACATCTTGGTCAAGAGACATGACGAAAAGCTATATATATATATATATACAGGGTGGAAAGATCGAATGCCACATAGAAGGCAACTACCTTAAATATATTGTAAATAGCACATACCGTGTAAAGGAGACTTTCCTTTGTTAGACGCCGAAACGGGGCTCATTTTGAACACCTACTTTGGTTAGAAAGGTTTTAGTAAGGTTATTAATAGTACATTATTGCCGTAGCCGGGAAAGTAGGTCTTTGCAGGCTGAGTACTGGTTTAAAGGGCCGAGGCTTCGCCGAGGCCCTTTAATATGTACGAAGCCTGCAAAGCCTTTCACGTGCCGAGGCTTATATACTCGTAGTGCTTTTCTCAAAAATGAAAAAAAATCTTGATATTAGGTATTCATAATACAGCATTGACACGCACGCAAAGGTAGTCAAGTACTTACAACAAATCCAATGGAACGCCAGTCTTCTTTCGTATTCACCGATATTTGACTTTAACAGACACACTAACACGACAAGTTAAAAACTCGCATGTAGATTTCTCGTTTTTTATAAAAATTAAGACCTTTTATCAATTTTTAAACCAAACTAGTAAACTATTTTCATGAAATTTAGCTAAATAAATCTGATACAAGACAAGAACTCCCGCTCTTTATGGATCGTTCTTTTTTTAAATTCCGGTCTGAAATACATTGCGCTGTTTCAGACACGGATAAAAACGTTTGGTTTCGCGTCAATTGACAGATACAGAACATGCAGACTTGGCTGTTTGGGAATTCCTTCGCGTATTTATCAGTTTAAAAAAAAAGTACCTGTACGATAATGAAATTTCATACAACATTCCCTGCGCTTATACATGCCGCGGAAGTAAATTCATACGAATTTCCGGGGCATGCAGTTGAGTTTTTTTTTTTTAATTTTTGACTGATTGTCAATGACGCACTTTGCGGTTTGACAGAAAGCAGACAATGACGAGTTTCCCCGCCATTTTTGAGAAAATGAATATTGTATGAGCCAGGGGTTTGTAATCTACTTCCTTTCTACACTCATACGAGAAAAAAACATTTTTGATTTAGGTTATTGTGAAAATAGCTAAAATCTTATTCTCTGGAAATAAAAGGGCGGAGGGGTGTATTATCGTGCCATAAAACTGCCGATCGGACGAGAACCAAATCGAGGGGACTTACTTGTATTTACAGCGATATTTATTGAGTCTTCAGGTCTTCGAATTTCAAAAAAATAGACGCCGCGTCCATTGAAGAAAACAGGAGCGGGTGGCCGGCACAGAGCGGCAGCGAAGCGTCGACGTGAATCCGTCCGTTTTCTTGAGTTTGATTGTTCTCCTGCACTTTGCACAAATATCCAAAAACCAAGACACCAATTACAATCAATAATAAGCCCCGGGGCAACGATATTCACATTAGAAATAAATAATTACGATCGCACCAAAAATTTACGTAGCAGACCGAAATGAGTTCCACAGATAAACTCAACTTTTTTTCTTTCATAGGAGCGGTCACAGGCGGCCAGTCATATGCGCTGTTTCATTTCTTCGCCCCTAGATGGCGGTATCTCGTCAAATTATGGCAGTTTTTAGTTTGGCTTGAACATTGCCCCCACCCTTGAAAGGTTCCCTTTCAAAATAAAGCAGAATGTCTTTAGAAAATTGCTAAACACAAAGGGACTTCGGATAAAAATATTGAGCTATTAGACTATATACATTACAAAGACATAAATTATGACAGAAATTGAAATAAGAATTACTTCTTTTAAATGTTATAAAGATTACAAAGGATATTTCTAATTCGAAGGAAGTGGACACAACCGTACCACTGGTCGTTTAAAAATTCCATTCTTGGTTTTGACAAGTGCTACACGAGTTATTCCATCTTTCCCCGGATATGTCTCTAAAATGACACCCATCGGCCAATGTAAGGGAGGCACATTGTCGCTCACAATAATAACTACTGTGCCAACAGTAACTGGTCGTGAATCAGTATTCCATTTTTCACGTGCCTGAAGGGTATGCAGATATTCCCTAGACCATCTACGCCAGTAAGATTGTACTAGCTGTTCTAATAATTGATACCGCGAAAGCAGACGACACCCTTCGTCTATTTCCTCCGCTGGAAAAGACTTTAGAGGCAACGTATTCAAGAAATGAGCTGGAGTAAGCGGAGTAGGTTCAGATGGATCGGAACTTAGCAAACCTAATGGCCTCGAGTTTAAAACTGCTTCTATCTGACACAACACGGTGTACAGCTCTTCGTACGATAGTATTTGGCTGCCAATTACGCGAAACAAATGAGTTTTAAATGATTTTACAGCCGCCTCCCAACTTCCTCCCCAGTGTGGAGATCGTGGGACAGTAAATATCCATTTTATTTTATTATTTAATAGCTCATTTTTAAAGGCTTCCGAGAATTCGTTGCGGCTTAAAAGGGTTCGCATATAAGAATTAGCTCCCACAAAATTCGTTCCATTGTCGGAATATAGTGTTTCCACGGGTCCTCTCCGAGATAAAAAACGTTTAAACGTATTTAGAAAGGTATTAGTGCTTAAATCCGAGCAAATTTCCACGTGGGTACCCCGAGTAGACAAACAAATGAAAACACATACATACATTTTTTGACTTCTAGCACCTCGTTTGCGTATCATTGTCACATTAAAAGGTCCACAAAGGTCAACACCTGTGTGAGAAAAAGGCTTCGAAACCTGGAGTCTGCATTGGGGAAGATTTGCCATTACAGGTGGGTTTATGACCTTCGGATGCACTTTGAAACAAGGAACGCAAGACTCGACCCGAGAACGTACTATCTTCCTTGCTGACAATATCCAGTAATGATGCCTCAAAATTGAAAACAGTAGTTGTTCACCAGCATGACAATTTTTACGATGAGTATCATCTATGATCAAATTAACTACGTGGTCATTACGTGGAAGAAGGCAGGGGTGTTTATGATCAAAGGTAAGATCGCTGTTTTCCAGTCTACCACCCACTCGCAAAACATCATCTACTAGGAAAGGGCGCAGTTTTCTAACAGCCTTAGATGGGCAAGGTCTGCCAGTTCTACAAGCCTCAATATAATCAGCAAAGTAAACTGATTGTACATCTCTGATCAAAGTGAGTCTAGCACATTCCATGTCTTCCACAGTAATAGTTCCACGTGTTTTCAATCGTCTAATAAAACGTAGAACGTAAACCGACACGCGCAAAACTTTCGAAAGCGACGAGAATCTCTTCGACAAGTTGTAAAACACAGGTTCTTGTGAGCAGACTGCAGGCAATGCAACAGGTTTAAATTCTGGAATTTTATCATTTGTGCTAATAACAAATGGAGTTATAGGCCATTGCGCTTTTTCAAGCTTGGCCCACGGTGGACCATGCAGCCACAACGGATGAACTAGCAACTGAGAGGGAGTTAGCCCTCGCGACAGACAATCGCTGGGGTTATCTTTTCCCGGTATGTGATAGAAGTTCTCAGATCCCAGATTCTGTTGAATTTTAGCTACTCGGTTCGCAACAAAAACCTTCCACCGATGAGGACTAGAATGTATCCAGTGAAGTGTGACTGTAGAGTCCGAAAAAGCATAAACTCCACTGATTTCGATGCGACTCTTATAATTTTCGAGAACTGCTCTGACCAATTTCGACATCAAATGAGCAGCACACAACTCTAACCGGGCTAATGAAACCGATTTTACCGGCGCGACCTTGGACTTGGCGCACAGAAAACGGACTGACACTTTCTGCCCGAAAGCCACATGCAAATACACTACACAACCGTAAGCCTTTTCACTGGCATCTGCAAATGCTAAAATGGTTACCGTGCCACCCTGAATTACTCCCACATGACGAGGGATGGACACCTGACTAAGTAGAGGCAGTTCCTTCAAAAAAACAGCCCACGCGTCAATGATGACTTTAGGTGGGATATCATCCCAATCGATTTTTTCGACCCATAAAGTTTTGATCAGAAGTTTGGCATATAGAATCACTGGTGCTGCAAAGCCCAATATATCCCACAATCGCGCCACAACAGATAAAATGTTGCGTTTAGTGCAGCTTCCAGAATTTGTATTTACTTCAAATGAAAATGTGTCCGAGCGCGGGTCCCATTTGACACCCAAAACCTTTTGACAAGCTCCATCATCAAAGTTTACATTACAAGGATGCAAATATCCTTCAGGTAAAACGTTCAGCAATTCTAATGAATTGCTGGACCATTTTGTCAGCTCGAAACCACCGGCCTGAAACATGTCTATCAACTGTTTAACTATTTCAACAGCGCTAGCTAGTGATGGGGCGCTCGATGCTACATCGTCCATATAGAAGTCGCCTCTTTGTATCACCTCGGCAGCCAGCGGATAGTTTGTTACTTCGTCTGTAGCTAGTTGCTTTACAGTCCGCAAAGCCAAAAACGGACTCGCTGATAAACCGAAACATACTCGTGCAAACTCGAACATTTGTAACGAATCGCCCGCATCAAACCTGTACAACATTCGTTGATATTTTCTGAACTCAGGATGAACGCATATCTGAAGGTACATTTGCTTTACGTCTCCGCAAAAGGCGTAGGGAAACAATCTGAAATTGAGCAAAACTAAAAACAAATCAGATTGCAGATTCGGTCCCGGATTCAAAATCGAGTTAAGGGACACATTATTATCCGTCGGAGAACTAGCATCTAAAACGAGACGCAATTTCGTAGAGACTTTGTCATTTCTAATTACACCATGATGAGGTATGATGTAACCTTCATCTTTTAGCTCACCGGATACCGGCATTAAATACTCTTTTTTCACATAATCATCAACGATTTCATTGTACGCGGACTTAAATGAAGGAGTCAAATTGAACTTCCTCTCCAGTGATAAAAAACGTTTCTGTGCCTTGAGAAGCGAATCGCCCAGATCTTCAGGATCAGATTTGAAAGGCAATGCAACAGAATATCGTCCTGTGGAGTCTCGCGTGGTAGTGGCTACATAGTAGTCCTCGCATTTTTTTTCATCAGGGCTGAGAAATGGAAGCGGGCCTGATGGAACTTCTTCTATTTCAAAGAAACGTTCTACTAAATTGTTCAAAGGAGTACCAGTAAATGCACATAATACAACTGGTTTAGGGGTGTGACGTGCAATCTGTAAAGTTGCCCTTCCCATCAATAAAAATCCGAGTGTTGATTGAACAGCATCGGGGCAACCAGGTGGGCCGCGAACGCGACCAGACTTGAGCAAAGCTCCGAATAAATCCGCTCCCAAGAGCATATCAATTTCTCCCGGAATGTGAAAGGTATCATCGGCTAATGGTATGCCAGATAAATACGATAAACCGGACACGTCAATGCATGCAGAAGGTAGACAAGATGTGACATTGTCTACCACTAACGGTTGGATGTCATAGACGGCATTATTATCATGTCGAGACCTGATTGTCAAACTAGCTTTACCTTGTGTCTTATTAGAAGTGCCGCCAAAACCATTTACAATTACGGGCGATTCTTCCGATTCGTAATTTATCGAGAGTCTTTTACAACAAGAAACCGTAATGAAGTGATTTTGTGACCCATTGTCCACCAGACAACGTACGGAGTGCGAATTACCCTTATCGTCGACCGCAATTACACGCGCTGTAGCAAGTAACACGGTAGAAGGCACAAGTGCAGATTTATCGGCCTGTAAGTAATTATGTGATACTTGTGCGACGGCAAATGAATGCGGAGTCGGTGCGGTACCTCGAGACGGATCACATGCATGCGATACTGCCGGAGAGGCAGAGGCGGATGACGCCGGAGAAGTAAGTGCGGGAGCGCCGGCACCGCCGCGGTCATGGTCCACGCTCGCACTGTCAGCCCTTATCTCACAGGATTCACATGACGTCGAGCCAGTTGTTGGCATTGCCATCGACGAATTGTCGAGAAAATGTAATAGAGAGTGGTGAGTATTAGAGTTACAGCTTTCACACACTTCATTTGATCGACAATTGGCACTTTTGTGTTTACGACTTAGACACTTTACACAAGAATTGTTTTTTTTAATCAAGGAATAACGTTCACGCGGTCCTATATTTCTAAATTCAGAACATTGGTAAAAATGTTCATGCACAGCGTTACACAGAGTACAAGGAGATAAAACTTCACTGGATGATACAAACGACTGAGTACGCTTTGTTGTCGGATTTTTATTATTATAACTCAATGCTTTTTGAAATCGCGCGGTCGAGCTCGTAACAGGTTCGCTAGGGTCCCCTCTACGTTCCAATATTTTTGCCTGTTCTTTGATAAACACCACAAAACTATCGTACGTAGGTAACTTTTCTGAGCGTACCGAGTTCTCAAACATACGAGCCGTCTCTGAATCAATTTTACTCAAAGCTAAGTATAAGAAAATAAATTCTTTCTTGTCCGCTATTTTCAGCTTATCAAAGGCGGCAGCGGCAGTGATAAACGAATCTACAAATTCATTTAATCCTTTCGCGGACGGCGAACTCAATTTTTTGTAATTGAACAATTCATTTAAGTATGTCGACCCTAATTGTCTTACATCGTCGTACTTATCTACTAAGGTAGAATAAATCAGTCGATAATTTTCCCCACACGGAACAATGCCTGCGATCGACGCCAAAGCCTTGCCGGAAAGCTGTCCACACAAATAAAACACCTTTTCTGAATCCGACAATGAATCATTGTTATGCACGGTGCTATTAAAGCAATCAATAAACGATGCAAATTTTCTTTGATCGCCGTCAAAATTCGGCAAAACGATTGGCGGCAATTTCAAATTCGGTTTGAGCATTTTATGCTGCATCAGCAAATTTTCAGATTTACTGTCTGTCAAACCTTTTATGACATGCTGAATATTTGAATAAAGTTCTTCGAAAGCATCCCAGGTTTGGAATGATGGTATATAATTCGGATCAGCCTGCATACGCGCCATGTTAAGTTTTTCAACCAAACTGTTGAACTCGGTACGGAGCGTGTCAATGGACGAAGAGCGAGAAAGAAACTTCTGTTGCAATTCGTTCGATTTAAGATTCAATGAATCATCGTAAATTGTTTGTGCTCTTGAAAAATAAGCTTGAACACGAGCCTCTAATAATTTAATATTAGGGCCCACTTCACCTTCGTCTTTAGATTTGTGCGACATATTGACCCACAATTTATAAAGACAATATGAAAAAAGCACGTAAACGCTTATTATATAACACGTTAACCAATCGCGCCCCCCTATCCTTTCTTCGTACAAAGTAAACTACCTACCCGTACAAAAAGCACAAATAACTTAACCTACATATCCACCAAATCGAAATGAATGCTAACCTAGGTAAGTAGTACCTACCTATCACCTATACGCGGTACTTATTTAAATATCATATCATTAAAAAGACAATTACAAAACGAGATTTAATATAGGTACCTACTCATTTAATTGTTCTGCAACTCAGTAAACAACAAATACCTAGGTAAGTACGAGCCAAGCCAAGTAAGTAAGTAGTCTCGAATATTCCCGAACGAAAACCGCGCATACGAGGTAGCCGCGCGCGGCTAGCCGATCAAGGTACTCGTAGGTATTCCGTGAAGCGAACTCGCTCGCTTACTATTAATTCTCTAGCTATAGATAGATACGTAGGTGTTTTCTGCTTTCGCGTTTACTAAACTTTGCGTTACACTATACCGAATGTTTGATAGGTAAGTATGATCTGGTAGGCACTAGGCACGTGAAAATGAATTTACTTATAAATAAATTATTCACAAGAATTTACAATGTAGGTACAATTTATTACGAACTTATTCCTGTTAGCTCTGCACTCGTTTTGTCAGTAGTTATTACTATGCAAGAAACAGTAGGCTGTGTAATAAAAATTGCAGATACGTATATAAACAAATTATTATTATTATTTACGTGTATGAAAACACTACGAAATTAATTGAAGGACACTGGATAAAGTATCCCGGGGTGAAGGACCATAGAAATGTATGAGCCAGGGGTTTGTAATCTACTTCCTTTCTACACTCATACGAGAAAAAAACATTTTTGATTTAGGTTATTGTGAAAATAGCTAAAATCTTATTCTCTGGAAATAAAAGGGCGGAGGGGTGTATTATCGTGCCATAAAACTGCCGATCGGACGAGAACCAAATCGAGGGGACTTACTTGTATTTACAGCGATATTTATAGAGTCTTCAGGTCTTCGAATTTCAAAAAAATAGACGCCGCGTCCATTGAAGAAAACAGGAGCGGGTGGCCGGCACAGAGCGGCAGCGAAGCGTCGACGTGAATCCGTCCGTTTTCTTGAGTTTGATTGTTCTCCTGCACTTTGCACAAATATCCAAAAACCAAGACACCAATTACAATCAATAATAAGCCCCGGGGCAACGATATTCACATTAGAAATAAATAATTACGATCGCACCAAAAATTTACGTAGCAGACCGAAATGAGTTCCACAGATAAACTCAACTTTTTTTCTTTCATAGGAGCGGTCACAGGCGGCCAGTCATATGCGCTGTTTCATTTCTTCGCCCCTAGATGGCGGTATCTCGTCAAATTATGGCAGTTTTTAGTTTGGCTTGAACAAATATTGTTTTATTTTGTTTGTTTTAATTTTTCGTTTACAATTTTCATGGCCTTCCGTTATTCTGATTGTATTAGTTATTTAGAGAAAAATGAACCTTATCAGTAACCCTTTCAATCTGCATCATAAAATACAGCACATTATTTTTTGTCACATTTGATCGGTTCGAGTCCCGACTGAGGCAAGCGATTTTTCATAAACCCTTAAATGCAGTATTGATTGTTTTTAAAAACAAAGGAAAGTCTCCCTTACACAAAATGTGCTATTTACAATATTTAAGGTAGTTGCCATCCATGTGGCATTCGATCTTTCCACCCTGTATACATATATTTTAAAAGAAAATACGTATCGTGTTTTGTGACCATTAAATTCACCGTTATAACGGTAGGAAAGGCCTTGTTGTAAAGGGCACTCTTGCACTCCAGCGGGCTCATTGTGAATGGCACTTGGTATGCGATCCTCATGTCAACTGGTGCTTTTTCTGTACAAAAATGAATGTTACATGCGCCACTTGTCATTAAAGTGGTTAGTTTTGACCACGTTCGGACTTTCACTGAACACTTGCATGACTATTGTGGCGCACAAAAAGTTCATTCTAGTACAGAACAAGTGAAAAATTTAATAACTAAAATCCGACTAGGTACTAACAATCACTATAAAAAAAAATATATTATGGTATTTTAGGTTTTTCTTTGAAATTATTCATTCTCCGTATTCAGAATTTCCTCCTCTTTCCTTTACTCACTATGCTACTCAATATAATAACGAAAAAAAAAGATTTTAACCCCAGTTAAAAAAATGTAAAATCCCCCATTTTTTTTTATTCAACCCTTTGTCACTTGGACAGTTAAAAATAATCATAGTTCCCTAAAATCATAACCCTTCTTTGGCTTTGCCAAAGCACCAGTTGTCTTGAGGATGCCAAAGCAAGTGGCATTCGCAATTAGCCCACGGATCTTTACGCATAGTAATTTGTGTCAAGTGACCGGGCAGTGTATGTACAGTCAAGGGCATTAATATGTATACACCTTTGGACCTTAACACAACGGAACAGGATGCAAAAGTGTACACATATTAATACCCTTGACTGTACCTATATTGGTAGTGAATTCGAAAGGAATTTAGTCGCTTTGAATTACATTTTAAGGTTCAATTATGTTTGAATCATGTCGTACACAAATGTAAGTACACGTCCATTGGACTTATTTGGTCCAGACAAATGCACGTTTGATTTGATTTAGTTTTTGTTTGAGAAACATAGACATAAATAATACTTCGTATGGATCCGGCCTAACGTAGATACATGTCATGTGTCCCCACTTCATTGGTGTCCAATCCAAAGTTAAACTTGTATCGTGACACTAAAGCTGGGTCACATTTTTCCAACAACGAGACGAGTTTTTAGATACTGAGAAACAGTTTCGAAAAAAGTTTTTTAAAAAACGCTTATTGTAACGCACGCTCGGTGACAGAACTTTGGATTGGACACCGAGGAAGTGGGGACATATTACGTGTACGTTAGACCGGGTCTATATTATTTACGTCTATGTGGAGAAATAATTTAAGCTCTCCTTTATTAGACCTTTTATTAGACTTCAATGCGTCAATGGGTTGAAGTCTAATAAAAGGGAAACATTTTAAAGTTTAGATAAATTTTAAGCTCTCCATTGACGCGTTGATGTCTAATATGGGAACCATTTAACGCATTCACTGCCACTTCTTTTTACGAACTTTCGCCAGGTGCCACATCTGTCATTAAGGGAACATTGCAACGCACATGTGCGTTCGATGCACTGCGGGAAAGTCAGCAAAACGCATATCTATATGCGTTGGTGGCAGTGAATGCCTTAAACTAAAGGAAAACCAAGTCAAATCGGCAACTATACCTATAAACTTGTAACTTTTTGTACATTTTCTTTGATATATTATATAGCAAGTAAATATAGTAAATTAACTTAACTGGTACAGAATGCCTTATGGCATTAAGTTCGCCCTTTGTATTAGTTTTCTTACTAATGTGCAATAAAGTTTAAATAAATAAAGGATGATACATTATTTCATCCAAATCTGAAAATTAATACATATTACTACTTGAGTTATTTAAGTGATCGCGAATCTGTAAAGGTCGCGGGAACCCGGTGGATGCGAATGGCATAAGACCGGTCTGAGTGGCGAGCTTTGGGGGAGGCCTATGTCCAGCATTGGGTTGGGCGTCTTTCGGCTGAAATGATGATGATGACGATGAATTTAAATAGTCTTTAAAATAAATGACAAAAGGAGCCACTAACCTATACATACATATGTAAAACCATAACTACCGATTTGTAAAACCATGAGGTGTATAATGCTATTCCATAATCACAGTGATATTTCTGTAACCCAAAGCCTCAGTTATGTTACCTGCCTATTATTTTATCGTAACAAGGTCGGGGGTTCGTTTCCGGCTCGCACCTCTAAGTTTACACATGTGCGAAATTCAATTTGAATTTACCTTTAACTTGTGGAAGTGGAAGGAAAACATCGTCGGGAAACCTGCGCACATCTGCGAAGTAATTCAAAAGACGGGAAACCTGCGCACATCTGCGAAGTAATTCAAAAGATGTGTGTGAAGTCCCCAATTCGCACTGGGCCTGCGTGGGGACTATAGCCTAAACCCTCTCGTGATGAGAGGAGGCCTGTTCTCAGCAGTGGGACGCAAATAGGCTGTAGTGTAGTAGTTGTTGCGCACAGTGCGCACGCGCATACATATAAATGCGCCGTTACGGTTTCGATTCGTCGTCACGATCAATGCGTTAACACCGATTCCGATCCATGTCACCTGTTCAAGATCTTCTTCTTCACTATACTACATCACTACATAGTATAAAACAATGTCGCGTCGCGTCTGTCTGTCCCTAAGTAGATATCTTCTACTATCTAAAGTCCCGCTCCTCCAAAATTCAAAACACTTCAATGTATTTAAAAAGCTCCACCAACAATCTCAACACATGTGTGCGTGCTGAGACAGCCATCAACTATACGTTGAGAGTGTTGGTGGTGCTTTTTAAATAATATTAAAAAAAATAAAGCGTTTTGAAATGTGAAGGCGCGGGACTTTAGATAGTAAAAGATCTCTATGCTTAGATCTTTAAAACTACGCAACAGATTTTGATGCTGTTTTTTTTAATAGATAGAATGATTCAAGAGGAAGGTTTATACGTATAATACCTACATGCATGTAGTATATTTAGTATCAGCACTGCACCCGTGCGAAGCCGGGGCGAGTCGCTAGTGGAATTATAATGTAAACATGCTCTTAGATGAGTTTGAATTTTCGTTTAAATTCTAAAATGTGACATTCCACTTTTTCAAACTTGTATTTAACCGATTTCTCATAAGTAGACGTTGTGTTGTGATTTTTTTATTCTCCACTAACAAAACTTAATGTAGAGATCTTCTACTATCTAAAGTCCCGCGCCTTCACGTTTCAAAACGCTTAATTTTTTTTCATTATTATTTTAAAAGCACCACCAACACTCTCAACGCATAGTTGATGGCTGTCTCAGCACGCACACATGTGTTGAGAGTGTTGGTGGTGCTTTTTAAATACATAAAAGCGTTTTGAAATGTGAAGGCGCGGTACTTTAGATAGTAGAAGATCTCTACCTAACTCTAGATAACTTTACTATCAGACTTTAAAGCTCATATTCAAGTATAATCGTCATCCCCAATGCCCAAGGGTATGGGGACTAATAGCGTACTCTATCATGGTGAGAAGAGACCTGCCTGTGCCCAGCTGTGGGACGACAATGGGCTGTTGTAATACTTGTAATGTTGTATTATTATAGAACTTACGCCGTGGGCTCTATCAACGGTCAGCAACCCACCTACATGAATCAAAGACTCAAGGTCTCGAAGTCTTAAAATAGGGATCTCCCTGTTCCCTATAGGATCCCTCACGCGTCGCGTGAACTTTAAGGAGCTATAGTTTTAAAGTTCAACTTGACGTGTGAGCAATCCTATATAGGAAAAAGCGAGATATATAGCCCCTGATATACCTTATTGGTAACATATTGTGAAATCCGAGAGTGTTGCCATGTTTACAAACTTCTAGAGCCAGCGGATCTTTGGTAGCTAATTGGTAACTTTCACCGCGCGAAAGTGACAAACCGATATAGGTATCTGTTATAGGTTCCGATCGTTAACACGCCAATATCATCGTTATCAGTGGTCAGTTTAGGGTGCATAATATCGTTTTCTGACACATTCGAATATGCATACCTACCATAATGAAAATCATTTTGAATGCGTTCAAATTAAGACGTTGATTTGTTAATTATTTTTTCGGATTAAATGTGTAAATTAGCTGTGATTTGCGTGATTAGATAAAAGCGATGATAGGAATTTATGAAAGTTTTTGTTTTAACTTGGATAATAGAACTATTTAACTCAGTTACTTAGTCGTCGGTCGTTCATTAATGAATGAGTAGTAAAAACTGGTCCCGGAATAGCGCCTTTCAGGCCAGTGTACCAACTGTACTGAAATTAGTTCTTTTTTTTTCTAATTCGACCATCAGGACAGGCTATAGCCCAAGGCCATACTGCCTAGTCTTCAGTATTCTTATAATAATTTCCATGATATTGTGCTGTAATGCCTCCAGTAGCACATCATCTTTGTATAAATTTATTCCTTTGAGTATACTCTAATACTCTGATAGTAAGTAATAACTTAAAGTTTTCACTTTCTCATTATATTAACGTATATTCAGGTAATAAATGTCTTCAGTAGTTCCTTAACCAATTATTTGTATTAAAATTTAGTTTTTCTAAATGAAATTGTAACGTTTGAATTAATATTTGTCATATTTGTCTTTATTAGATAAATACTATTTATTTGACATTAAGTAGTTCAATCGAGCGTAGTTACTTATTTCCGAATATCTCGTCTAATTAAATAGCGACTAAGGTCATCCCACGTACAGCCAAATTAAACCTAACTTGAACACATAACTCATAGTCAAGTTCAAAGAAGGTCATATTTAAAACCGAAGGTACCAATTTAAGTGGTACAGTTTCATAAAGCGGTTTACCTTTAAATAAAAATCTACTTACCTATAACAACGGCCAGTAAAAGCAGGCATCCGACGCATGCGCTATGTAGAATCTTCATTATGAATTCCAATTATAAACACTTTCTTCGATAAACACACACTTTTTCACTGCATTACGATGAAACTATCACATTTAAAACACAATCGACAGCACTCACGAACAATATTTGATTTAATTGCTTTTGTTTTTCATTCAATAATTCGCAAACGTCAAAAAACGCCGTTGGCGGCAAAGTTTTGACAGCTACGTTTTCCCGCGCATCGGGCAATCCCGTTCGAAAGTCAAACGCGAACTGCGCTCGCCGGCCAGTGTTATTCAGGTGTGGAGACAACCTGCCTCACCGCAAACCTGCCAGCTTTAAAATGTAATTAGCAACTTTGCATTCCGTTCAATTTAATGACGTACTCGATTTGTTGGCTTTTCCGAGTGCGTTTTGCATGTGGCATGAGTTTTTGTGGAAACCTGTTCATTTGGAAATCTGGTAACATTGAACTTACAGGTCCGGTATTTTGGAGTCTGCGTCAGCAAATATTGGTGTAGGTAAAATATAGGTAGGGCAAATACGTGTACGTCTTAAGCTTCATTAAGAAATTATTAATTAATGCGAATTAATTTTCAATCAGTCCGATAGAGTTAGTCATAAAGTCATGAGTTATTATTTTCTTTTTTGCCGTCGTATTTTTAGCTATAATTTCCTAAAACATTTATTTTTTACATTTTTTGGATCGGTAAATTTGGAATGGTGTAGGTCACCATGTAGGCTACTTTTTATCCCGGAAAAACGCATGGTTCCCGCAGGAACGCTATTACCGAATTCCACGCGGACGAAGTCGCGGGCAGAAGCTAGTCTTAGATATTTTAATGCAAAGTAACATCAGGTATTGTGACGTATTGTTTAATCTTTTTTTTCAGTGTTTGTTCAAGTTGATTTTTCTCTATAAGACTTAACCCTACGTAAATAGCAAATACTATCAATAAAACCATGGAAGAATGAACTACATTTGTAGAGGATAAAACTCATGTCAGCCGCATGCGGCCGGGATCGATCGAGGTGATCCAAAGAAATTCATATAAGTACCTACCTTGTAATTTAAAAAAAAGATACCTACTAACGCGCAAAGCGGGCCGGCGCCGTGTGTGGGACTGGGATCTGTGATAAATCGACGTAAAGATTTGGATGAAATTTGGAATATCTAGGTAGGTAATAGGTATAGAGGTTTACGGGTGCAAAAAAACGATCTATAAGTAGGTCTCATATCTGGAAATAGTTATTTACGATACAAGTGCGGAAAGTAGGTCATTCCACCGACATGAGTTGGGAATTACCTATTCGGACGAGTGTTATAAAACGTTTTACAATGCATCATGCGAGAAAACACATAAAACATATTTAAGAAGTAAAAAAATATTTATTAAGGCATTCATAATTTTAAAACACCTAGAAAAATAAAAATAGAAATATTACTTTGTAATATTATTGTTCAGATCACTTTTGTTTGGACGCTACAGACATTTTACTTTCCCGCACACTGCAGCGTGCGGGAAAGTAGTTCCTATTTTCAGTTCCGCACGTGAAGAAGAAGTGAAACTTTCTGCGATAATGTTTACCAACATAAAGGGGGTTTTCTGAGCATATGCATTGTAAACTAATTTTCACCTGTTTTAACTCGAGGCAACAACCTACCTGAATATGAGTTACGTACTACATTGATTTGTTAATAAAACTATTATTTAAGTAAGTAATTAGACATACCGTAAGTGTACGTGGGTGTTGAGCTAAAAGCTAGACTGAAGAATAATAATTCATTAAAAAATCATTTTGAAATTTGAAAGAGCACTAAAAATCCCAGAGAATGAGTCACCTACTCGTAGTGTCGCAAACGTTGAGATAATTATGTTGAAAAATGATCTAGCAATAACTATGCGTGTTGTGATTATGACTGTATGCGACCGATCACAATTTCTTTAAAAGTCTTATACTTCTATAACCTTTTTTACCCTCTCCTGACATTTCTCCTTTCCAAATTCCGTCTTTTCCGTCTTTTTAAATATCTTAATAATTCCATTTGCCCGTTTCACTTGTCTGGCTCAATGAGCCAGGAGCGCGATGCCATTAAAAAAAAACCGGCCAAGTGCGTGTCGGGCCACGCGCAAAGTATAGGGTTCCGAAGTTGACGATGCCCACAGTACCTTTCAAAGACTTATTAGCATCTAGCTAGCCTGTGGTATGATGACGTGCCCGCCCGACGCCCCTGCCGCTCGTGAAAAATCATTGGTATTTTAATCATTTCATAAGTTGGTCGACTATTACTCGTAAGTTTGTACAGCCTACTTAGCTGTGATAGTTTTCCTTTCAACTACGTTATATATGCCACAATCGTGATTTTTTTTCAGCCATCCAAATACCACCATTTAGCTGGCATATAGCACTTTGAGACTTAATATTTCACAAACGCATCGCTTAATCAAAAAGTGCTTTTAACAAACCCACAATATTTTTTTAAGAAATATTCAACGATATGCCGCATCATGAGGTACGCAAGAAAAAAAAATTACGTCTCCACTTTACGAGTAGGGGAGGTACCCTATAAAAAAAATATTTCAAAATTTTATTGTACCACTTTGCCAGCGTAACTAATATGTATATTCATGCCAAATTACAGCTTTCTAGAACTAAGCATCTCCGAGAAATAAATAGTGCGGATAGACGGACGGACGGACGGAAGGACATGGCGAAACTATAAGGGTTCCTTGTGGACTTCGGAACCCTAAAAATGATGTCAAGACAGCTTTATAAACATAATGTAAGTAAGACAGTATTGTACATTATTTATGTCGCACTAGAGGTTATACCTAAGCGGATTCATCATCATCATCATCATCATCATCATCATTTCAGCCGAAAGACGTCCACTGCTGGACATAGGCCTCCCCCGAGGCTCGCCAATCAGACCGGTCCTGTGCTACTTCCTTCCACCGGTTTCCCGCGACCTTCACGAGGTCGTCGCTCCATCTTGTTGGAGGCCTACCGACAGCTCGTCTCCCGGTTCGCGGGCGCCACCACTAAGCGGATTAACCCACTAATACTCGTAGGTCCTGATCCTACGTCGAAATTGGAATAAAGCACGACTCACACCGAATACATCTGCGGCTCGTCTGCACTGTAGAGCATTAGTTCTCGTAAGACATGTCACACCGCCGGCGAGCCATGCGCTGCCGTATGCGTCTGCAGTGCGGCTGCTGCGCGGCTACCGCACGGCTACAGTGCAGACTATGGAGGGTTGAGGTAAAGGAGCACAATCTTTATAGTTCCAAAAGTGGACACCAAATCGAGTAGATTGGGATTGGGGGCGCTGCGGTCGCCACTCCAGTCAAGCCACCTAGGCGGATAGTCTGCAGTAGCCCCTTCAGATGGCCCTGCTGAGGCGAAATCGCAGCGAAAACGGTTGTGAGGAGAGTGTGTTTTGTTTTCTTGCTCATCAAATCCGCTGGATACGTTTTCAACTGTTTCGCCATATAAGATTGCGCTCCTTACCAAGACACATTCCACAACTCCATAGTGCAGGCGAGCCGTAGACGAAACGCAGACGATCCGCAGAAGCATTCGGTGCGACCCCGGCTTAAAATGAATCTAACCTACATATTTCTTTTTTTTTCATCTGTTTAGTTCAGAGGCCTTTTTGTAATTGAGACTTCACAGAAGAAAACCTGAACGCAATGCGAGTACTTTGGTTATAGGTAGGTAAGTAGTTACGAACTGACATTAGGCGACCTGTACCTAAGTACCTACAATGAATTCGGGTCACTTTGTATAGCATTTTCCATACACTTTGTACCTATAGTAGTTTTCGAGTTGCATTACTTACGAACTAGCAAACAATTGTATAAACTAAACTACCTAATATACAGTACCTATGCGCATTTAAACATTAAAATGTGAGACCCCGTTTTGTCCCGTTCCTGTAAGAATTTCAAGCAATCCTCCCTCCCGAACCTACATTACATGACAAGCTTCAACTTCCTACGGTATGATACGACTTAGTCTCGGCGGTCGTCAATAGGGATGACGACAGGGTGAAGAAATCGAAATTCTAATTAGTCCGTCAGTCAGGTAATAAATAGTACATTACAGACCTAGGGGTGATGAATTCGTAAATGTCCCAGATCGCAGGTTTCTATATCTATAAATATGCGATCTGGGGCTTTACGAATTACCGCCCGTGGTTTGTCAAAAGTTTTACGTCTTGCCTTGGCCAAGAAGTGAGATTTTCTCTCCGCGTAGCGGGCAGAAAATCCCACTTTACGGCCAAGGGTGATGTAAAAAATATTAGACACGTTTTATCAAATTAACAAAGAATGGCTAAGTTAAAACGCATTAAAGTTGGAGAGTGGGGGCTAACTACGTCACCGTTAGGTATAAATCGTACCTAACCGTGACGTCACACAATATTTCAACTCAATATATCTCTGACTAGCTTTTCCCCGCAACTTCGTATGCGCAGAAATATTAAACGTAAAATCCCGTTTTTTTCCCGTTCCCGTGGGAATTTCGCAAAATCCTTTCTTAGCGTATGCCTACGTCATAACATCTACCTGCATGCCAAATTTCAGCCCGATCCGTCCAGTGGTTTGGGTTGTGCGTTGATAGATCACTATGTCAGTCAGTCAGTCAGTCAGTCACCTTTGAGTTTTATATATTTCGATTACGTGAAAAAAAGAAAAAATATGTGTCCAATACTTTTCAATAATCTTCCTAATAGACTAAGGAAAAAAAAGTTGTCGTCATCCCTATTGTAGACAGCGGCCTATGCGAGCACCGGCGCCGGTCACCGGGCGGTCGCGGGCGGGGTGCGGGAGACGCGCGTCACACAGACATTGGCATGCCCACTCACACATGGATAGCTCGGTAATGGAAAATACCTATTTTTCAATTCTCTCGCCCGTTTGATTTCCTCTTGACCTTTACATAAATAGATTAACTATAGGTACTTGTTTTTTTCACGTCATTATTAGGCAAACGAGCACACAGGTCACCTGATGCCAAGCAGTCACTGCGGCCCATGAACACCGAAATCATAATGATTTCTTATTGTAAGACACCATAAGATCTCGAATGCGTTGCCCACCCTGAGGCCTAAGATGTAATGCCTCATCATCATCATCATCATCATTTCAGCCGATAGACGTCCACTGCTGGACATAGGCCTCCCCCAAGGCGCGCCACTCAGACCGGTCCTGTGCCACTCGCATCCACCGCGTTCCCGCGACCTTTACAAGGTCGTCACTCCATCTTGTTGGAGGCCTACCGACAGCTCGTCTACCGGTTCGCGGACGCCACTCCAGGACTTTCTTGCCCCATCGGCCATCAGTCCTGCGAGCAATGTGCCCCGCCCACTGCCACTTAAGGTTCGCAATTCTTCGGGCTATGTCGGTGACCCTAGTTCTACTGCGGATATCCTCATTTCTGTTTCTATCACGCAGAGAAACCCCGAGCATAGCCCTCTCAATTGCCCTCTGGGTGACCTTGAGCCTTCTTATGAGGCCCATCGTAAGCGCCCACGTCTCGGAACCATAAGTCATCACTGGCAACACACACTGGTCGAAGACTTTCGACTTAAGACACTGCGGTAATTTGGACGAAAAGACACTGCGAAGCTTCCCGAACGCTGCCCAGCCGAGCCGGATTCGACGATTGATCTCTTTCTCGAAGTTGGACCTACCTAACTGGACTGTTTGTCCCAGGTATACATAATGGTCAACAACTTCGAGCGCAGAGCCTCCGATTATTACTGGAGTTGGCACAACATGGACATTGGACATGATCTTCGTCTTGTCCATGTTCATTTTCAGACCAACTCGATCGGAAACTCTGCTGAGGTCAACGAGCATAGCACTGAGGTCTTCCATGGTCTCAGCCATAACTACTATATCGTCGGCAAATCGAAGGTGAGTGATGTACTCGCCATTTACATTGATGCCTCGTCCTTTCCAGTCCAGCACCTTGAAGGCATCCTCCAATGCAGCGGTGAACAGCTTCGGAGAGATTACGTCTCCTTGTCTGACTCCCCGCTGCAGTGGGATGGGCATCGTGGTCTGGTCCTGTATGTAATGTAATGCCTCTGTGCCAGTAATTTCACCGGTTGCCTTAACCCCCTACCGGAACACAACAGTGTGAGCACTGCTATTTGGTGGCAGGTTAGCGGGGAAAGACGGTGGTACCAACCGGGACGGACCTATCACCGAGCCCACCATCATGCCCACCATATCATAGGTAAACTGAAGAAAGTCGCGGGAAGCCCTTGAATTCCGGCGGCGCAGGACCAGTAAGTTATGTGTGGAGAAGGTCGGATTAGGTTTGGCTAGGTAGGTTAGCCAGCAAAGATCTAAATATTTATTTTCATAAGTCTTACCTTTACAATATTATTTTGTAAAAGGCCTTCACTGCCCTTCATAATAAGTGAGAGAAATCCTACTCCGGATCCAATGTTGCCTTGGTAAGACGATTTTACCGATGGTAGCTTCCGCCCGTGGTAGGAAATGGTAGGAATGCTAAGCGACTTAATTGGAGTGGAAAGATTACGCTTGGTACGGACCTCGGACCGGACCATCTACCATGCAGTATTTTACATGTTCCTACCTTAATTAGGTAAATACTTACTAATTTACTTTAATAAATTAATAAATTCAGGCTTGTCAATATCCCCTATAAAGTACCACTTACTTACTTTTAAAAACTACGATTAAGAGCATCGGTAGGTACCATAAAACTACTTCCTCTGATTCGGGATTCGACTCCGAAAAACCAAAATAAACTCGTCTTCGGTTCCGGTAAAACTACGTAATGGGTAGTAAGGTTCCCCTTGTTTACGCATAATTTTATTTGGCAGAATTGGATTTTGCATAATAAGTATAGGCATAATAGTGTTTACGCCGAAACTAATCTCGCATAACAATTTTTCGTCGAATTCTATTACGCATAATCTATTTACGCCGAACGGTTTTCACACATAATTTTCGAATTTCGAATATCATTTAGGCAGAAAGTTACTTTCGCCGAAATTCGTAACGCCGAGAACTACTTTCGCATACCTTTATTCTCGTCGATTTAATTAAATGAGTATCCTGTATAACATCAATAATGATATTGAGGGGGGGGGGAGTGAATTTTTACTATCTGATCATTTCGTTTACTTATATAAAAAAGTAACCTAACCTAACCTATGCGAGTCGGCTTTGCTCCAAACTTTGGGTGTTACCGCGCACACCGTCCCTACATAAATTGTTGTTTCGGACAATATTTCGGCCTATCCAAATTCTGCTAAATTACTAGTATGCCAAACAATATTATGCATACTAAAATTCGGCCAAGTCAACATTATGCCAACACAATATTCGGGTAAACACCCATTCGGCCAATAAAGAATTATGCTAAATAAAAATTCGGCGAAGTCAAGATTCGGCATATATAAATTATGCGAAGCCTGTTATGTGTAAACAGTTTCGGACAAAAAGAATTATGCCAAATAGAGGGCACCCTGGGTAGTAATGGTCAAGGAATATGGTACTAGTGGTAGTACTGTCTAACGAGAGGGGTAATGGTAATAGGTAGGTACTAGCTTCTGCCCGCGACTTCGCCCGCGTGGAAATCATTTATCGCGTTCCCGCGGGAGTTATGCGTTTTTCCGGGATACAACGTAGCCTATATCCTTTCCCGGGATCCCAACTATCTCCATTAGGTACTAAATTTCATCAAAATCGGTCCAGAGGCTGAAGCGTGAAGAGGTAACAGACAGACAGAGTTGGATTTTATACATACTTAGGTAGGTATCGTAATACGTACAACCACCACGAAAACCTCAACACCAACCCATAACGCCCTGCTGGGCACAGGCCCCCTAATTAGGGCATGCAATATCGGACGGTTTTTCGATTCCGGAATTGAGTTCGAGATTGTCTTTCAATTCCGGAATTCCGGAACTAGTTCCGGAACTGGTGAAATCTTTTTCTCATTACGTTTTTTTGTAATTTTATCAATATAGGGCAAAATAAAGCAAGATCTGGTGATCAACATTTTATTATTAACAATCAACAGACTTAAGTAATTAATAGATATTTGATTTTCCTACTTCAAAAATAAGAATCACTAAGTTCTATCACTCAAAACAGAATAAAAAATTGCAAAAGTATTATTATTTTGTATGCAATATACCTTTGGTCGAGTGGTCAACAATTTTAGTGCCATCAAAAATTCTACTTTTTGGCAAGACCAGCTAAAGCGGTTCCTCCAGGTAGATGTTATATTAGCACAACAGAGATCTGACAAATTACAATATTCGTCGTGGCAAAACTGAGACAGAATGTTATTTAGTACAGCAAATTTCGGACATACCAGAAAAAGATAAATACGAGACAATCCAAGGTAAAAATACTACAGAAATTAATATCCGTTATGGAACCAGGGTCTACTGCAATGTTAGTCAATCGAACCTTACGGTTCTTTTACTATTGAAGGATTTGTAGGTCGTAAGGAAGGACATGATAATTTCAAGCTTTTTCTAAACCTGAAATGATGAAAAATAGAAGAGTCCACAAAACGCAAACCTCCCTCGTGCTACGAACCTGTGCTCAGCTCACGGATCTCACAGAGCCACGCTGACGTAATAACGTTGTAGAGGTTACTTCGAAACGATGTTTTCGTTTTGATCAATTAAATTATTACTTGAGAGATTACTTGAAAATCACTTTTTAAGCATTATTCGATGATGTATGATGTTTAAACATAATAAGTTCATGCTTGAGTAGTAAGTTCAGTTGAATCGTTTTCAAAATGGAAAGAAATGGTCGATTCATAATCCACAAGTACTGAAGTGGATTTCAAGGTGCATACAACTAAATGTTCATCCAGTTGTTTAATTGAGATTTTTGAGATCCCATCCCATTGAATCTATTAATAACAAAATCATCCCAGATCCAACACCATGACTTATAGAACAATATTAATATGGGTCTTCCATCTGACGCACGAGGGGCAATTGGTTGTTTCTTCCATACATCGAAATATCCATCGCAGGACTAACAAAGTCCAAGATTATCAAAACAGGAATGCAAAACCAGGTTCTCGGAGAATATTTTGGGTCAAACGAAGAAACAAAGTGAGATAACAAAGGATATTTATGGGGAACACATGACAAACCTAGAATGCAAGTGCGCAAATCAAAGGCTACACTAAGGGAAAGTTGTGTATGTATGATACGTACGATATAACGATCACATATCGTTATATCGTACGATGGAATGAAGGCAGTCCTGTAGTAACTAATTTTCCTGTGCTTTATTTTATATCATAATCAATATAATTATTTTAAATTAAAATCTAATATATTTACTTAATTTAATTCGTGTAAATTTTGGAAAATTATAATTTTAAATTAATTTCTAGTACAATTAAAACTCTATTTATTCAATTCCGGAATTTCCGATATTGAGGGTCTCAATTCCGGAATTTTAATATCGGAAAAAAGCTCCGAGATTCCGGTATTTCGAAATTCCGGAATTCCGGAATGCAAGCCCTACCCCTAATGTATAATGTACTCTATGGGCCCCCTGTATTCTTCGCCAATGCGTGCAACTTTCAAGTGTTTGTCATTCTTACAAGAAAACGGCAGCCGATGATGACTAAAAAAGTTCGTGACACAGTACATTGCCCTCTATAAATACTACTGAAAACTATAATAGTGTGTATATAAGATCAGAGATGTCGCTATAGATGTCTTTACAGCGCCATCTATGTACAACTTTACGTCATCAGGGCGGAAAATGGTTCTTGCCTTTGCTACTAGATATCGCTAAACCGGAGAATAATTTCATGACTCGATTTATTTTATATTTTGAATATATTTTTATTTTGATAATTATTTCAATACTAAAAATAACTTTTTAATTCTAATTTTAAAATATATATGCATTATGTAATTAAAGTAAACGCTGCAGACGACTTGAAGTTATCCGCATACGTAATGTAATGCGTTTCGTTAACGACGAACAGAACGCAGTGTCCGTCGTATAGATCGCTGGCTGGCTGGCTGTGCTGAAAATAGTGAACGAAGTATGAGTTTTCGAATATGTTCGAATAAAAAGTGACTAGTGAGTGACTGTCATCCAGCAAGATGGTTGATGACGTGAATACAGAAACCGCTGAAAGTAAAGGTATTAGTGCAATTCAAGTTAAAATGTGCCGTTTCTGTGTAATGAGTGTTTAAATATCGTCTAACCCTAAACCGTGTCGTGGCCCCACGACGTGGGTCCGTGCACCGCTTTCGAGAATGTCCGCAGTGTCCCGTTCGACGCAAGTGTTATGTTTTGTTTTTATCTTTATTAGGAGCCTTTTTAGCGTCGTGGTATGTTCTAATATTAGCTAAATGCGTGCCAGACGGTTACAAGTGCGTAGGAATGTGCTAAAATGAGCACTAATGTCATTCCCCGCAGTATTCATGGTCCGTGCCTAAGTTTTGATCAATTGGATGGTTATTATACCGTTATTTCATTGTTTTTTTCCGGTCTACGTACTTATTTCGTGGCTAAGTTGGCTTATGTAATGTGTATTTAATCTTTTGTTGAGTGTTTGATGTGACTGACTCATTTTCACTGCACCATATGATTGTTCTGACGTTTGGTTCTTACATAGTTACTTGTAGAATGCGCCTAATTTTCAGCACTCGATCACTGCTTTCTCTATCATTCTTATCAGCTATAACCACGTCCAAGGAAAGTGCATTTCTGACAGAGATAGTAAAATCTGATTATGATTTTATGATACTTGGGGGGAAAATTTAACCTATTTATTATCTTTTGCGTGATAGACTCGCAGATTAGACCCTTATTACGCATTGTAGATGGTATAAACAATGAAATAAATACTGTCCAATGTAAATGCGGATATGATATTATTAAGATCTGAAGAAAAGTGTGGCATAATGATCAGTTTTCTATGGGCTTGTATATGTAAATAGTAGTGCAATAGCTATTGTTGCTTATTTATCTGCAAGTGTACATAAACAAAAGAATAGTAGGAATTTATATTATCGTTTTATTTTGCAATGTTCATGTAAATATGGTCCTGGTAGATGTTTTTTGCCTCGTGATAGTACTTTGATAGATTTTCTGCATAACATTTACCTTTATAGGTGGTATGTAACTTGAGCAGTGAGAAAAAGTAGAGGGGATTTCTGCGCATGTTTACGACTGAAGGGCCAATAAGCGTTCACATTCTCTCACGATGAGACCTTATTTTTGACTTCTGCGCATCGAAAGTCACCCACCCAATCCCTGCCAATGCCTGTACTAGCATACCATGCACCCAACCTGCATATCATTTTCCTGGTCTTCTATACAAATAGTTACTTACCCACTATGTTAAATTTACGTTCATATCTCCCGAGCATTTGTATCGGATTAATAACCTGATAACTGGTAGATAATATCCACTTCAGCGGCGCAATATCTGTAATGACGCTGCACTTTATAGACGCATGATAATTAGTGTTTTTTTATATGTTGAGGAAGAAAAAGTATCACATTTTTCCTCTTACCATCTAGTTAATTATGAGTTCGCTAAAATAAGTTTTCATTATAAAGACATTAATGTTTGGTAATGTGTACCGATGCTCCTGGATAGTATTTATAGCATCCTATGCAATCAGTGGCGGATTCAGGATTTTTGTTTGGCCCAGCTGAGCGAATAAATAAAGATTGGCCACAAGTACACTTAGAGGATTCAATTCGATTCAATCATTTATTCAGCAAATTGGCCACATAGGGGCAGTTTTACACGTCAGAAAAAGAATTTACCAGCGCTTCCTAGACCCATTGCTTGAGACGAAGCGCCGCAACAAACTATAGCAGAAGGCCTTTTACAAAATTTACATTACATGTATAAAATATACATATAGGTACATACTAAAATTACTGTATGCAATCCATAGCCTGTGGCATATCCTTGTGATTTCTAGAATCTGTTATGCTAGACTAGCTTCTGCCCGTGACTTTGTCCCGGCTGAATTCAGTTGGTTCCCACAGAAACTATGAACATACAGAGTTCATTTATGATATTAGTAGATTTTTCTTTTTGCCTTTTTGTAGTTAATATTCTCTTAGACCTTTAGTGCAGTAATTCTGTGCAGGGTAATAATAATTGATCTCAAAATTCATTAGTTTCAATACATAAATATCAAAGAAATCAAATTAATTAACTAACAAAAGCATTGTAGCATAAAACATTGACTAAAAGTCACAGGTTTTATTACACCAAAGTAATCAACTAATTAAGTAATTAACATCACCATTTAATTAATGAAAAGAATTTGGTCTGTTTTTATTGTTTTATCTGTGACAGATAATGAACATTTATTATCCAATTAAAATGTATCTGTAGACTAACATGATTAATGGTTTTCTATAGCATTTGTTGTTTTTAATATTATTATTAGTGAATATTTTATATTGATTAATTGAACTTCATAATTTAAAATTTAACAATAAAATAATAATACATAAGCAATTGTCAAATGAAAGATAATTAATTAAGATATGATAAATTTAGGATAACATATTGTCCAAATTATTTAGAGTCGTTTCTTAGATCGTCTGTATAAATAAATATGTATAAGCATAGGTACATACTTATTCAAAGATTAACAGCAGACATCATAGCTGGTTGTTCGTTTAATTGCTCACCAATTTCACTCTGCCCATTAGAAATCTTGCACTCCTAGTGTTGACTGTTGACATTCTATGCATAATTCATTGATGATCTCATGAGACATTGGTCAACTGAATGGACACAGCATTGTCATCTAAATACACACTGTACATGAGTTATGCGAAATGATTTCTTTTTGGGAATTCTTGATTTTTCAATATTTTTTTTATTGACATAATAGGAACTTAATCAGTATTATTTTATTAAACTATTTTCTTCAGTTAGGTTTACCGCCTTCTGCATCTGACCCTTGACCTATTAATTATTATTATTATACAATAGTGTCAATGTCACTTGACACTTGAAGTTTCGGAGACCTCAGTGTTGCCAATTTAGCGTATTATGCGGCATATGAGGTGGTAAATTGGCAACACTGCACCTCACGCGTGACTCGAGCTCTTACTACTTTAGCGGCGAATTCATTCGCGATGACACTCATTGTTCCTGTTGATAATTGAGCTATGTTTTGCAATCAATACCTAAATTTATAAAAATCATAATTCGTTTTACCCGAAAATAATAATCTTAACCCTATAGGTTAAATTGAATCTATGAATGCATTGAAGTTCGTTATTCTATTTGTAAATTAGTCAAAACCAAAGTTCACTAAATGTCATAATTATGCATCAAACTAAAACTCAATAACCACCACATTATTGTAATTGATTCATAATCCGGTCTTTGGTAATATAATCTTTACGGCGACAATCGAACGGCCTTGACTCCATCCAAACTTATTATGAACTCTAACAAGTTTGAAAAAAGTCTCAACTTCCCCATTTCTAAAACTCTGCCCGGCCAAATTGCACTCTGTTCTCAGGTAAATGTGGGTGTTTCGGTATTTCGGATGTAACCTTACGTCAAGCCTACGTGTTTGGGTTTGGTTATTTGTTTGGGCAGAATGTCTGCATCTATTAACATAGTTCACCTATTAATTTGTTATTTTCCACTGCAAAATAGTTCTATGAGGTGGAACTAGAATCTGGATTTTTAAATCCACCATTTCAGATTGTTGTATGTAATAATTGATTTAAGTAGGAAAATATTCTATAATTAAAATTCCTTGCTCTGCTGTGAAAGTTAACTATTTAATTCAAATAGAACTAACTTTTACCCGCGACTTTCAGCAAGGGATTTCATATTTATCTTCCACGCCCCTTTTTACCCGCTAAAGGGTTGCTTTCCGGTATAAAAGTATCCTGTTGTAATTTCTCTGTATACCAAACTTCATGTAAATCCGTTAAGCCGTTTTAGCAACAAACATCCAAACGTACAAATATCCGCTTTAAGATTTGAGATTTATTCAATTGTATATAAAACAGCATTGCCTTCTCAATTGGCTAGGTCATTCCGCCATCTCAGTCGATTTTACCATCGCACTTGCTCCTATGACTAACCAATTTGCTTCATCACGCTTCCTTCAATCATCCGTCACGTCAAATGACGGACGGAACTTCCGATCCGGCCGACTGATGTCGTCCAGTCATGTCCGTCGAGACCCATACCGTTACCCAATAGCGCACGGCGTCCGGAAAATGCAATCATGCCCACGTCAAAGCAACCTTAGCCCAGATTTCTTCGCTTGTACCTTAGGCCCTTACCTTTAGCGTATGCGTAGGAGTGCTGATTTTATTGGTATTTGGCTGTATTTTTTTTTTATCATAAAGGATGACAAACCAGCAGGCAAGCTATTTGATGCTTGCTTATCTTAAATGCGTGGAGAATTGGAGATTTTGCAAAAGAAACTGTTTTCCTTTCTTGTCGCCAACTCTCCATGCTTTAATCAAAAACAGTTTTTGCATTGTACTGTCTTGTATCCCATAAGCCCGCAAAATTAGAGGCGATGAAATGCCGAAGAAGTGAAAAGTTACTATTTTTACTCATCATCATTCGCTTGCCTTTTTCCCACGTTATGTGGTGTCGGCACAACGCACAACATGTTTTCTTCTTCCATTCGCTCCTATTAGCAGTCATCTCTCTACTAACGTCTTTCATACACATATCATCCTTCACGCAATCCATCCACACCTTCCTAGGTCTACCTCTTCCTCTATATCCATCCACATCCATACCTAATACTCTTCTAGAAATATGACTTTCATCTCTCCTCATCACATGCCCAAACCACATCAACCTTTTACTCCTCAATCTTTTCTGTTATTTATGCTACTTTCAAACTTCCCCTTATATACTCATTTCTAATCTTATCCATTCTAGTAACACCACACATACATCTCAGCATTCGCATCTCAGCCACGTGCAGTTTTTTTTCATCCGTCCCTTTCGGCGCCCAACATTCAGATCCATACATTACGACAGTTACTATTATATGAAAACTTGAAAAGTTACTATTTTTACTATGTATTAGTAATTTCTAGTGATAGTATGACTGCTAACCATCATTAGCAAATATACTATCGCTGTCTTGAATGAAGTAGACGATGAAACAGTTCTAGTAAATGTAGACTGGCTGTATAAATAAAGATTCAGTAATAGGTGTATCAATGTGTACATTATTGCCCTGTTTGATATCGATCGTACTTCACATTCCATCTCGCTTATCGTTTGATTGTGCTGTTATCGGGCTAGATGTAGTAAGTAAATAGATCAGGGAGATAAGAAAATACTATGTTTCTCGATGTTTCAAAATGATGAAACCCACAATATGTTTGCTTTCAAAGGCTATTATTTCTCTATCCTTGGCTAAAACCGGTTTGCTCTTTTTAATACTCGTTTGATGAATCAATGATGAAGTATGAACTGTCGAGCAAGAACACAACGAAATTTAACGACAGTTTCTGTTAATGGTAGATTAGCTATTTGTTAAGCGTGCAACATGTGTACGAGAAAGTGTTAAGTCAACCTCATTCGATTTGCTTCTATATCTCCTTACCCAAAGCAGGAATTAAAAACCCTAATCGAAGTCAGCATCAAACTTCGTAATACTTTACTGGTTCTATAATGCAAGCATCTACCTCTAAAAATTTTTAAGGTTGATATTCAGCCCGCTACACCTTTTCTCTTTTCTATCACAAATCGTCATAAAAGAAGCCAGGTAGATGGAACTCGTTACTTCTATTCCCTCGTTAAAAAAATACTGTCTAATTCTGTCTTAAACGCGCACCGACTGCTTGTCTGCTATATCTGCATAAAAACAAGGTGTGTGTGCAAACTCTATAGCAAGATAGTGATCTCAGAGTCCAACCTTCCGAGCACACGTGACTCACTTCGTTTCACTGCCCACATACTAACACCTTTGCAATCGTGTTAGTGACAATACCAATCGTTATTTACTATCGACTTTCCAAGCTGTAGATTTCGCTGAAGGAAAATTTTCCCCTTTTCAACCTGTTATTTGTGATGACTGCTAAAAATGTGATTTGTCTCCTTAGTTTAAAACGTTTTGTGCTATCGGAGACGGTTGCTAAGTAGAATCTTGTGCGTCACCTCCCGCGAGACATTCTGTATGAAAAATGGACAAGTTGGCTGGCACTTACTGTTGTTGGAACGAGCGAGAAGACCTGAGAACCCACCCTAAGGGCCTTATCACACTTGCGATTTGCGAGCGAGTTGAAAGCGTTTTTCAATACAAAACACGTACGCGGCGAACTCGCGGCGTGTTCGCCTTCATACAAAACTCGCTCGCGAATCGCAAATGTGATAACGCTCTTAGAGACCCACTAGCAGGCTGCTACATAATATTGTATAGCGTTTACTCATTTCTTTTCTTTTAGTATAAAATCATGTGATGTATAACTACGAATAAGTTTTGTCAGTCATAATAATAATCTGCTGATACAACTCTTTAAGGCAAAACTTACATGGTTTGTCCGTTTTTTTATGCGGATCAACTTACCAAATCAGGCAAACGACATTTTAATCGTGTAGGTACCTAATTGATTCACTATGCAAATACATTGTAATGCCTCATCGTTTAAGTTCTGTGTTTGCACAAATGACGTTATTTAGTCACCTTGAATAATATATACTAAAGATACTGGATTTTGTCTGAACTTTGGACTTAAACTAATGAACGAGCATATATATCACCTTTTTTCCATTCAAAATTTACAAAGACTAGTGTATTTTCTAAGAGCCCCATAGGCCTAGTAAGATACGATCTGGATGACTTTTAGAGGTAAGTTTTTCGCGACTGGTCCAATTCACAACTCACAAACACAAACGATTCTTCTGGCACTGCAAGAGTCTAAACGACAAATAGCCCGCATGCTCGTTGGTCGGCGGGTAAAAAAAGCAAACCAAGTAGACAAACAGATTCGTAAAATGATAATGACCTCTGCCGTATTCGTCTCGTCTACAAATTAGTTTCTTCTTAGACGATGGTCGTGTTTGTGATTTGCAAATTTTAATTTCTTATAGTTTGTCCAGTTTCCCCGTCGCCCATTTCAGATATGAATATAATATATAAAAATAAAATGCATTTGATATAATAACGTTTGACCCCATGTTGGTTTCAAAGCAAAAATAAAAAGTTTCTGTAATCTAGTCTCTTCTTACTTTACTTTTACCTTTAAAACTGAGACGCGCTCATATTTGCAAATTAATCTTATGGGGTTCACCCCTCAGTGGTTCCGTGAATAAGTAATCCCTCCAACAGATGGTATTAACGTTTAAAATTACATAATAGGTACCAAGGTTATACGTGCTAGAGAGCGTAAAATTCCTTTTGTGATTGTATCATTGTCCATAAATAAAAGTCTTGATAAACAATTTTCTAAAGAAACCAGCAACTATTATAAGACTGCATTTAATTTTTCATAGCCACTCGAAACCGTGCCATCAAAAGTTTTGTATTTAGCGAACTCCTAATTTTTATCCGAACCGGAGTCCGGAATCAAGTTTTCAATTTTTTTTTATCTGCAACAGCTGTTGCCGCACGCACGATTAAACCTGTAGATGGTCTGGCAAGTCATTCAGCAAGGTGTAGTTAATTTCAAGGTCAATCGCAACTACTCACTCATTGATAAATGATCAAGAAACAGATCGATATTACGCCCAAAACTCACAGTAGGACTTCTCCAGCTATCCAGCACCTATAGTGGCTAAATTGGAAATGGTCACGTTTACTTTTTACAATATTATTATTTCATCATACATAAACTCAAACGCCTGTTTACCCTTTGGGGTAGGGTATTTCATCAATCATTTAATAAAATTCTGCGAATTGATGACGAGTACTTTTTCTTGCCCCGGCTGATGTTGCATTGCAGACCATCAAAAAGCGGAAATTTGAGTACTTAGGTCACGGTATGCTTTGCTTAGGCACGAGAGGTACGCTTTATTACAACTCATAATGATGGGCAAGATTGAAGGCAAAAGACGCGTTGGCCGCAGAAAGAAGGCGTGGCTGCGAAACATTCTCGAGTGGACCGGGTTTTCATCAGTCGAGCAGCTGTTTCGTGTCGCGATGGATCGAGAGGCATACAAGAAGCTAGCGGCCAACCTTCAGGACTGAAGAGGCGCGCTAAGAGAGAGAGGGAGCTTTCCAAACCTGATTACAGTAATATATTTTTTTTAAATCAAATTTGTGACATACCAGCAGGCGTACATTTAATTTTGTCTATAAATTAATCTAAAGGCATATAAAATCCTCCGTATTTCCATCTGAAATGGATATTCTCAATAAGAAAGCATTATCTTGGTTCATCGTTAGATAAACGGAGCGTTGAGTGCTTTTGCGTCACATCTGAGTCTTCTGACTATAATACTAAACTAAAAGCCTGTCGGTCAATAAAACCTATTGCCACTTACATTACACCCGTCCGTATTAGTTGAACTTTGATAAGGATTGTATAAGATTAGAAATTCATCGGATCAAGACCCAGACTTGGTCCTCTGCGTCCATTTAGTTCAGTACTAAATCAATGTAGATTAACTAAGATTACGTCTCAGACAAAATGTGTTTGCGAAAGTCTGCTTACTTAAGCACAGCTCATTGCCTATCCACACACATTTTTAATAATGTACCTACCTACTTAACAACGGTAAAGATATATGTATAAAACTAACTACTGAAGTACCTACCTACTCATATCGGATATTCTCGGTCTGTTAATTTTCCAGGAGCTATTAAATACCTTAAAATAACTTTATTTCAATACACAATACAGATTATAAAGGCGAGTATTAGGTACAAGTAGGTAAACGTACCTATAGATGAATAATAAACGATAGGTTTCGCCATTTTGAAATCTATCGTTCGAGGAGTCTTGTTGCCTTAAGTTGCCGAAGAATTTTCCGTAGTCTTAGTACATTTACTGTTCTCGGAAGTGGAGCAAAGATACACCTCATTAATAAGTGAATTTGCATTTAATCGTCTACATTAGTCAGAACATCAGGATTTTACCAATAGGTATTGTTTTAAATTTAAGGCGTGGAGTCCTACGCCAAGTATCATACTCGTAAATATCAGATATCTTAGTTAACTGGACATTTAAAGAGACGAGATTCCTCGTCCCTTACGTCACTATTTGTAAATATCTGTAATCAATAAACCTATTGATCTTTATGTTCAATGGATTGTAACATTCCATTCATCGACCAGCGGTCTTATTGTATGATTGTATGTCAACACGGGAGTGTGCGTGGTTTGGAATAATTGGGTCGGGTCGCTAAGGGTTTAGGCATAGGCCGTGTAGAATAGAAACCATCGCATGTCCCGCTTACGATTTTCGACGGTTTCACCTTGGATTCGTAGTTTCGTACGTCATAAAATGTATATGGTTACTTAAATATCTTGCTTTATCAAGTAGGTATTAATGACTAGTTCATGCTTAAAGGTAGATTTTGTTTTCTGAATTTTCTGATCTAGATGCGTTTTTGCCTTCTTGAACTGTTTGTTCATAGATTTTGTGTTATTAGGACGATTTCGATGACAATGTTGGCTTATCTTCCATCACATGATCAACATGTATTTTTTCATTAATTGATACTCACAGAAGTTGTTTCTTGTTGTACTTCTTGTTATGTAACCATGAAGTTAGTATCAGTTAACATTATTTTTATCATACAAATCTTGTTTCATTATTTCTAATTTCTCAGTTTTCTCCTGCACGGACCATTATAGCGGGCATCTAAAAATTTTTACAATGCTATCATACCGCACCGAACCAATAATGGGCGATTCTTGTGTTCCAAATGTGGAGTTTTAAATGCTGTTTTAACCGTAACCCATTGTACTTTCACTCACATGTTAAGCTTCAATATTCTTGCTTTATAGGCAATAATCATTGCAACTGGACCGAACCGAATCTTGGCGTCGATGGAGAAAGGGTTATGAATGCTATGATGCACGATAATTTACTTACTCGACCATTGCGTTAGTCCTACCTTTACGGACTAACTTGAATGAACATTTATAGCAGAACACAACTTAAAAGGCGCGCGGCGAATCACTTAAACCGTTGACGCAGAGTCTATTACTGCTTAATCCGCGCGCCTTCTAAGTTGTGTCGTGCTATACGCACTAGGACTTTTGACACTGGAAATGTCTTTTTTTTCGCTCCAGTATAGGCTCCGATTTCACGAAAAAGTGTGATCCCCTTATATATCGGATAGTTGTGAAGTTATGATATTCAAAGAAGGCTCAGAAGGCTCGTATTCACGAGAGCTGTAAAGTGCAAAAAGAATTATTCGAGAACGTCAAAAACGAAAAAAGTTATGGCCGAAACAGTAAAAAAATTATTTTTTTCCAAATTTTTGATTTTGGCGCTCAATATTTTGGAAACGAAGAATGATATAAAATATTTGAGATAAGCTCTGGACAATTTAGTCAGCTATAATTTGAGCCTTAAACAACGACGCCTAAGTAGCCTAACCTTTTTGATCAAAGTCTAAAGTCACAACGCTATTTTTCACATAACGATTTGCACGAAATATGTGAATATTTTTCATCATTGTTACTGCTTTTATGAAATTTATTGATATTTATTCTCTCCCAAATAGGAAACAGTTAAGACAGGTTTTAATTATTTTCTAAATACATAAAAAGTTCCCCCTTTTTTACAACATTTTGGGCCACTTCGACTCAGACGGGATGCCTTTTTATTTTCACAAAATCCTGGTATATTTCGAGATATGTCCTCAAACCTCGTTTTACTATTGAAATTATAGTCAACTTTTCAGCGGAAAGAGGTTCACTGGTGGATATAGGTCTTCCTACCATCAGTCTAGTACCATCCACCATGTTCCCTCGACCTTCACCAAGTCGGCCCTTCATCTTGGTGTAAGCCAAGCCAAACGAAAGCTCGTCTCAGTTCGCGAAACCCTGAGCATATATAGCCCTCTGAGTGACTTTGATCCTTCTTCCATCGTGAGCGTATCGAAATTCTAGTATTCGATTGAAACTACACAAACATCTCGATCACGGCCATTCTGGCCGAGAATACCAAACGCGTTTATGGCGTCTCCATTAAACCTTGACTAAGAATCTCTGGCCATTGGAACATCCGACCGGTTTTTTTTTAAATAATTGTAAATGGGCTTGCATTTGACTCTAATCAAACCTGATAGAGTCATGATATGTCACGAATTCACGATGGCCTAAGGTACAACACGCTTGCCCAGAACACTTGAATGCACCGAGAAAGGCGTCAACAATTCTAACCTGGTTTTTCTTCTTCTAGCGTCTGCGGAAGCACTAGACCGAGCGAGGTTAGCGCGCGAGAGACGCGAAGCGGAGCAGAGGAAGCGGCTAGACGAGCTGCGAGCGCACGCGGCGGCTGCGCAGGCGCAGAGGGAGAAGAGAGACGAGGAAAGGAGAAAGAGACAGGCCGAGCAACGGGCGAGGGACGACGATAGGCGTGTGCAGGTGAGTTGGAGGTTTACTTGCGTCAATCAGGGTATTATTATTGAGATTATGAGCCCGTTGTGTCCCACTGCTATTTTTAAAACGATTTTAATAGGATATTGTTTATTGAATTCTTCACCTTTGTATTTTCGATATGAAGCGGAACAACCGTGATATGTTTGGTTTCTACATTGCATTACTGTAATCAAGGAAGCAAAATCAATAAAGAGGTCTGGAAGTCTAGACCAAAACTATCTATTTTTAATACAATCTAGAACCCGGAATGCGTAAACTGAAATTCCGAAGGACAATTTTAGCCCACGTATTTAGGTCGCCGGTATACTGGAGTATACCGGCGAAGTAACCGTTTGTTTGCAGTGCCCATTAACACTATAACACTTGATTGCGTACATCTCTTAGCGTAGATATAAATGTGCAGTTCCTTTATCACCACTTTCTTTACGTAACCAACGTAACTGATATTTAGCACCTATCCCAACAACATTCCCAACCATCGACTGCAGTCTTCGCAGCCTGACCCTTAAGTGTAAGTTTGTATGAAACTAATCCAACGTTCGTGATCCCGTTTTGTCACATGTTTTTTCCTCGGTCACATTAACCGCGAAACTTCTTAAACTCGTTCGAGATTCTTCTTTCCACCAAAACTTACACTAAATGTTGGCTCATCATTAAACTATAAAAAAATAAAACTATCGTCGTATTAAAGACGAAGTGAGCCCATTGTTAATTTTATCACTGCTTGCAGAAACCATCATCAATTTTATAACCGGAATATGTCAACGATTTAGTAATGACTGGGATTTGATTTTATGTTATTGATTGTTGGTTTGAAGTTCTCTCAATTCTTTTCTTAAAGTAATATTTGACTTTTGGGTCAAAGTCTTTGGCTTTTCTGCCGCATATCAGTATCATCTTTACTCTGCCATCCTAACTTGGTTTTCTATGCATCATTTAAAACTGGTGTGACTAGTGTTTCTGCCGAGATCCCAGGCACAATGTAAATTGCACGCTTGTTTTGCTCCTGACGTCACGACCTTGCTCTAATGATGTCATTCCACTGTTCTCACTTGTTTAGCTCGGTATTTCGATTTATCTCGTATCGTATGGCAGTGCGCAAGATGCCTTGCATTCTGGCTTAGGATTTTATCGATGCCCACTAACAGGCCCCAGTCTAGATAGAAGAATCTATAATTCTGGATTTTAGATTCCTTTCGAAGTTTTGCATATAGATGCGTATCTTTCGTATGATTGGAAAGTACCGGTCTTTTTATTTTTTGTATTTAAAATTTCTTATCAGATATGATAACAAATTTTATAATCGAGTTATGCTTGAAGACGCTTTGTTGAAAAATTTCGATATATTTTATAGTTGTGGTCATTGCGATCTTATTGACCAGCATGTTGTAGTTAATGTAGCATCATTTCAACCGATAGACGCCCTTACAGGATACACTTATTTTTAATCCTTCTTTAAACTTGGCTTATACATTTGGATGCAATATGATTATTTTATGTGCTCACGATCAGTTTTAGGTACATTTATCATCGCAAAACACATCAGGTGACCAGGTCAACGGTTACGCAACGAGTTTATTGTCAATTATGCGTCCGAGGCCTCGTATCGTACTATGCTGCGCGTGAGCACGTGAACTACAATATATACTCAATGGAAAAGGATGCATATCAGCTCTCGGACATTCCTTTTGAATTTGAGTGAGACCGTGATTATTTGATTGATTTTTTTGTTTTTTCGTAGTACCTGATTCTAATTAGTTTCTAGATAATATACAACAATCAAAGTGTTTAATCGCTACAGTGATGATTAAATTAAATCCGAACGTTTATGTGAAAGTAACATTTTTAGTGATTTTTATATATCTGATACTTTGAACTAGCTAGCCGTTCTAATTTGAATGAAATATGCAATTTAATTTTAGGGGGCGGCAAATAGGTTTCATATCTAGGAAAACCCGTATTACTCTGTCATCCCGGGTACTATACTTTAACATGATTTCATTCGCTATAGTTACTTTAGTCTTTTAATAAATAAGTTATTGCCATAGTTATCAAATATTTGCATTTTACTGAAGGTACCCAATCGTTACGTATTTCAAGGTTTTAAACAGAATATTTTTATAATTTATCATTTGTTCTCATTGACACTAATAACTTGCAAATGCGGTCAAGATCTGTCCATTTTTAACTTTGCTTCACTTGCATAATCTACTTTAGTCACAGAATATTTAATAGTACTACGCCTTAGTCTCAAAACAAGCAATAAACTCACTTATGTCAAGTCTTCTAACAGATTTTTAAAGCTTCCTGTAAACGAAATTAAATACCAAACCCACTCATAAGTTAATGGATCCCACGGAAATAATCTAAAGCCGTTGTAGTGCATCAAAAACATTTAATTTTAACCCGCGCCGCGTCAAGGAGTCGCGCGCGACAAAAATACACTTCCTTCAGGATCCGCCACCAACTTAACTTTGTCGTTGACAAAAGCCTACAACCCGCCTAACTTCCAAACAAACACTTGTTCACCAATTGCCAAATTAAAGTTGTTGTCATTAGTTTCACAAGGTTAACTTTGCGGTCGTTTTCGAGTAGCTATCGAGGCATATGTTTGAGATTAGATTTGGTTTGGCGGCATGCGTTTGTTGGTGCTTTACCGGGTGCATTCTAGAAATGGGCGTTTTTTCAATCAACGCTCGCAATCGAGCGAGTGATAGTTACTGAATCATTTTGAAAGTGTACGGTCCTGTGTTTATCCGTCTGATGGAGTTGAAATTGGTACGTGCGTGTTTTTCTAAATAACATGTGATATTGGAGAAAGTTACGGGAATTTCTTGTGATGATTGTGTTATTTTGTGCTGGATAGTTTTTTTTATGTTGCCAGCAACGCCCCTTATAGATACACGACGTCATCAATAAGAATATTATCATTAATAATATAAAACCAACTTAATAGATATAGATAGAATAGATTCAATTCTCATTTTGTAATGGTGATAGTATCGTTTAAGAAACCCATAACTAATAAGCTTGAATGAGACCTTAAAATCGGAAAGATTAAATTCTCCAATCTGAAACCGTTGTTACCAGTGGCGGACTAAGCCTGTCGGGGGCCCGGGGCGGAAAATCGAAATGGGGCCCCCCTCCTTGCCTGTGTAGATGTGTTGATAGTGTATGTTAGGCTCCCGTGCACTGACTACCTAACATATTTAGTTGAAATTGTTCGCTTACCATCAGGTGGCCCGATTACTCATTTGTATTTATACATCCATATTTAATATAATAAATGCGAAGTGAAAGTAACTTTGAATCTCTGTTGCGTCTTCGCGCTCAAATCGCTTCACCAATTTAGATGAAATTTGGTATGGATGGAGATAATTCTAGTCCCGATGAAGGACATAGGCATAGCCTAACTTTTATCCCGAAAAATGTATCTATAGTTTCCGCGGAAACGCGAGCGCTACAAACGAATTCTATGCGGACAAAGTCGTGGACAGAAACTACTTAGTCCATTTTCTAATATTATAAATGCGAAAATAACTCTGGTTGTTAACTCTTCACACTTCAACCGCTGGACCGATTTAGATGAAATCCGGTATGAAGATAGTTCTAGTCTCGGGGAATGATCCAGTAACCATGTCGTTTGAAAATATAGTAGTAAGCGCGAAATCTAGTAGCTCTGATTGTTTGCAGGCTTATTTATGTTGTTGGCCTAATGTATAATCCATGTTTGTGACCTCGAGCGCCGAACGCAACTTTGTCAAAAATAAAAAACAAGACAAAATTTCGGCTGCTTTTCAGATTTTGGCGATTTTGATCACAAAGGACTAGTTTTTGATACTACCTTTTCAGGACGTTTTTAAAGAAGACTAAATTTGCTATGATATGAGACTAAAACCGTCTCTGTGTTCCCAATAGTTTCGGAGATAAAGCTTTTCAGAATTCATCATTTTACAGAGCTTCGCAATATTGTAGAAGTCACTCGAACAGCTGTAGCAGGATGTGTTGCCAATTACTTCCGTCGGAGTGTGCTAGTGTTGCTCGTGTGGGGTCATGAATTGGAGTCACCTGTAGCATTTTTATATCCTACTAGCTTTTGAAGGCGATTTCGTATGCGCATCATTACGGGAAATAACGGGAGTTTAAATGTTGATATTATCATGTTCCCGTAGGAATTTTACAAAATCCTCTCTTGCTCTACACCTCTTAATGAACCTACATACTAAATTTCAGCTTCCTACGACCAGCAGTTTCACACACGCCAAAAGAACTTTGGGGTAACCATCGAACTCCTGCCACGTTTCACCTATAGTTAGCAGACAACGCTCAGCCAAAACTGATGGTCGTAGGAAGCTAAAATTTAGCATGTAGGTTCCTGGTGATGGTCTCATATAATAGCAAATTTAGTCTTCTTTAAAAATCTCCTGAGAAGGTAGTATCAAAAACTAGTCCTTTAGCGTCAAATCCGCCAAAATCTGAAAAGCATCCGAAATTTTCTCGGTTTTGTTTATTTTTGACAAAGTTGCGTTCGGTGCTCGAGGTCACAAACTTGGATGACACATTAGGCCAACATCATAAATAAGCCTGCAAAAAATCAGAACTACCGGATTTCGCGCACACGCTGATGTATAAAGTTACTGGATTAGAAGGACATAGGCTACTTTTTAACCCGGAAAAAGACATGGTTAATTATAACCGAATTCCACGCGGGCGAAGTAGTGGGCTGAAGTGTAACTAAAAGTCTTCTTTAAAAGCGTCCTGAAAAGGACTACTTTTTAAGGACGTTTTTAAAGAAGACATTTAGTTACTAATCAAAAACTAGTTCATTAGGGTCAAAATCGCCAAAATTTGAAAAGCAGCCGAAATTTTCGCAGTTTTTTTATAATTTTGGCAAAGTTGCTTTCGACGCTCGAGGTCACAAACTTGGATTATACATTAGGCCAACATCAACAGTTTATTAGCTCGCACAGACCGCATCGCGCAGAGAGTTCAGAATGCTTGCGCCCGTTTCTGCTTCAACGTGCCCCCGCGAACCCATGTTACGCCGTTTTTTAATTTATCTGGTATCCTAAAAATGGCTTATCGTCGCGAGCATCACCTTGCAACGCTTCTTTTTGGAACCATAAAATCAGGTCAACCTCAGTACCTGTTCAAGAAGCTAACATGGCGTGAGAGGACAGATACCGGGTGTCGTCCGAGAAATTGGCCTCTTCTTTTGCCAAGACACTGCACTGCCGCCTTCCGTGGCAGTTTTAAATATACAGCCACCAAATGTTGGAACAACTTGCCACCACCCATTCGTGAACTCTTTTCCATCAGCACTTTTAAACTACATCTCAAAAGATACCTTTTAGACCAGCAATAGTTATTTGTGCAACAAGAGAGCAAAATTGTTTTTGCTTCGAGTGCCATGTTTGAGTTCTGAGCTAGCGAATGATTCTATATAGTTGAATCACGAGCGTTCAGCGAGTGATTCTAGTTTAGAATCTTGAGCTAGCGAAGGGCTCAAAGGCACGAGAAGTAAAAGAAATTGCTCTCGAGTAGCACATACAATTTTTCACCTCAGTAGCGAGAACACATAAAAGGTACTTGCAAAGAATACTTACATCACGAAAAATATAAAATAACATTTCTTCTTCACTCCTTTCACACTAATTATTACTTGATTTCATGTTTTAAAAGAATTAGGTACTTTAAAGTTAGTAATCGAAAATTAAGAAGAAAGACATGATTTGACATATGAGAGAATGGCGGCAATTTTTGAAACGTATGTTCGGAAACTAGTGCAATGATAAATTTCGAATTTATTTGGTAATATTTGAAAACTTTTAGTTTACTTTACTTAAATGAAAACTTTAGTTTAAAATTATTACAAATAATTATATGAAATATAAGTCATTTAAAAATTGTAAGATTTTCAGAAGGTAAATCAACGTATAATTTTAATGTCTAAAAATACGGCGGTACTGATGCTTGCGCGTATCCGAACGTTTCTAGTTTAGTTTTTTTTCTACGAGAATAGATTCGCGCTTAGACTTGCCAGTATATTTCTACCTCTTTTCTTAAAGAAATCAAAAGAAGAGAGCTGATAAAATCGAGATAGTTTGAATTATTGGTATAAGAAGTATAGTTACTAGTTAGATCCCGCAGTATACTACAACAGCCTATTTACGGCCCACTGCTGGGCACAGGCCTCCTCTCATCACGAGAGGGTTGGGCTATAGTCCCCACGCGGGCCCAGTGCGGATTGGGGAATAAAAAGGATCCCGCAGTATGAAATGACCAAATAAAAATAAAAAAAAAGCGCGGGAACAATTTAACTGTGGCTGCAAGGCTTAGGCCTTTGCCTTTGTCTGATGGAATAAAAGGATTAAAAAAAAACTAATTAAAAAAATACTTTGTCTCACTGAGTGAAACAAACACGATTTTGCTCACTAATTTCTGACAGCAAAGTCTACTTGTTCGAGCTGCTGAGGTGAAAAAGAGTTTACCATTGGGTGGCCGAGTTGTTCCTACATACAATTAGCACACACTACTTACAAATTATTTCCCACATATATGTAATATCATCACACATTTTATAAAAATCTATTTAATTTATTTATGTTTATGTTTATTATAAATACACATCTATAAATGATACAAATATAAGTACTATATCCTGTCTCTTTCCTTAGTATTTGCTCTTATTTCTAATTTCTATCTTCGTTTATTCGTTCAGCGACGTGAGTACACGCTTTTTCTTTCTATAGGTTTCAGCTGAAAACCAGCGCTGTGGCCTCAGCCACAGCACATGCTGAGCTGCGTCCTTTTTTTCACATCACACTACAGCGTAACATTCTATTTATTCATGTGTTACGTGTTATTGTCTTTTTCTCTCTGTCCGTTTTACCTATATGTCTTCTCTCTGTTCACTATGTTATACGTTGTTATGTTGTAGTGTCTGTGTAAATAAATGTTATGAGTTATGAGTTATAAACAAGTCTGCAAAAAATCAGTACTACAGGATTATACGCACATGCTGATGTACTGTTACTGGATTCATTTACGTATTATCATTATATTCCCACGGAGTCCATATATTACCGCGAGCGTTGGACTTATTACTAATAGCCTTAGAGTATGACGATTTGTTTCCTTTGTTTCCGAAAAAATCAAGTGCTTGGACCTTAGAGTTGTTGGGATGTTTTACCAATAACTAAGTATCTATGAAATGGACTGTGGGGGCCCTCACGTCAACTAGGTCGAAACCAGAACATTGGCGTAACAATAGGGTGGCAGTGGCGCGTCGCAGAACGGGCAAAATTCCCTAACTCACTACCTGACCTGAGGGGGCCCCGGCCCAAGAGGCCGCGAGGAAAGAAAGGAAAATCCAAAATTTTCAGTTATGTAATTTTGTAAATTAACGAGGCTGGGGCCCGGGTATAGGTACAAAAGATTTGCCTCGGGGCCTCGAGCGTGAGGTGGTACAGTTATGCCGCTGCCTGGTCGAAACTATTTTTTCAAGTGTTATTTGCTTTAAGTACTATATTATTTGGTGATTTGGGGGCCCCCTAGGGCCGGGGGCCCGGGGCGGACCGCCCCCGCCGCCCCCCCCTTAGTCCGCCACTGGTTGTTACATCGGTATTTACCTATTTTTTTACATTTTAATGGTAAGTAAAATGTGTAGCTCTTATAATGATAGCTCAGAGAGACCAGAATTTATATAGGGCCAACCACAACGTTCTGACGATATTTTACCCACAGTATCAGCTATTTAAGTTTTGATTTTTTCGAGTTGGTGTAAAAAAAGTTGTATGGGATTCAAGTATCGCTCACACCATCAATCCCATACTGGGCGATATGTTTTTTTTTTATGAACTCGAAAAAAAAATCAAAGCTTTAAAAACGTGATTACAATCGATAGCTGTTACTGTAGGTAAAATATCGTCACACGTGTTGCTTGACCAGTATAGGTAGGTTATTAAAATATGTACTAGCTTCTCCCCGAGACATCGTCCGCATGGAATTCGGTTAGGTTAGTGCATGCAAATTTTCAACCCTCTGTTTACCCCCTTGAGGCTGGAATTTCCGAAAATCCTTTCTTAATGGATGTCTACGTCATAATAGCTATCAGTGTGCTAAATTTCATTCCGATCCGACCAGTAGTTTGAGCTGTGCGCTGATAAATCAGCCAGTCAGTGATCTTTAAGTTTTATATGTATATTTAGATTTGGCCAAAAACGAGGCGAAATTATCTTTTTTTTTTTACTAAAACTAACACTATGAAATGTCTTATGACTCACGACAAAGTTTGCAGCTATTAAAACGAAGTCAATGACCAATATATCATCTTAATAATTTTCCTTACTGACTTTGAGTCTAAACACGATGCTTATATCGCACTGAAAATAGACCAAATAAAACATCTAGACCGCCGAACGGGCCGAGTGAAAGCTGCGCCTGACATTGACACTATTATAGATTTGGGTTGGGCTGAGCTAGAAATCGCTGAAACGTTTCAAGACTACAAACGAATTGCCTTTGGGCGGAACATAGTGATACGAATAACTCTGTAACACCTTTAAACCTATGTTTACAAAATAAATTACTTTGACTTTGAATTTTAGTCATTCTGTAGTGTATAGGTACTGTTGAATGTCTTGGTGATGAATGTTAATGATTTATTCTTCTACTTGTTTAATACGATTGGTCCACTTCCTGATGGAATTGATGGAACACTTACCTTTCATTTTTTTGTTGTTGTTATTTTTGTATCGTTGTGCCTATTTAATTGTTCAACATCTTTATATTGTGGTGTGAACAAGTCAAAATAATTTAATTGTTGCAGAAATATTTGGTTGCAGCAATTCTCTCGTACACAATGTGTCATTCATGTGATAATTGTAAATACAATATATCGAATCTGGTATAAACGGGACAACCCTATTATTCTTCCTTCCATTCTCTTTATTACTTTATACGATATACGACGGTATTATCTCTGCTATCAATCCTTAAAATTAATGCCCTTTTGTGTCTGTTTGGGTATCTAGTAGTACCTAAACAAACTGGCTGGTTTTGCACAGGCCGGCGGTGCCAACGATCGATTCAGAACAGCTGACGTAACATATAGCTTCCACACTTGTATCCCTCTTGAAAAACTGTATTTTGGTACACATTTTGAAGAGGAGGTAATTTCACGTCTCAAGTGTAAAACCGTCATCAGTGACATCATAGAGGAAATTATCTGCGCTTCTTCTTTTCTCTTACCTACTTGTTTTGATTTCTACGTTGCTGATAAGAAATCACATGGAACTCGAAATGAATTTCGCTATGCATTCATGGACTATTTTGATTTTAGGAATTGCCGACTTTACTCGTAGATTAACAGTATACTAGCCGTTTCCTACGGTATATAACTCGCGTATAGTTCACATTTTTCCCAGTTCCCGTGGGAATTTCGGGAAATCCTTTCTTAGTGCTTCTCTACATGCAAAATTTCAGCTTTCCACGATTAGCTGTTTCGACTAGCGCAAATAAGAGATGTTGGGTAGTTTAATAGTTATTTATTCACCAAGAGGAGTAAGGCATTGATTACTCAACGAGTGGCCATTTGAGGCCCGACGCGAAGCGGAGGGCCTTAAACAACACGAGTTGAGTAATCAATACTTACCCTCGAGGGATATATAATACTTTATACTACTCTTACGAGGAAAAAAAAACAACAAAATCTCGTACAAAAATTTAGATATATAGGATAGGTAAATAAGAATCATCTGAAGCGTTTTGCAAAAAAGAATTGATTTCATCCGCCGTTAGCACTTTGGATTTCTTACTGCGAAACCCGCTAGACTTCTTTTTCAGAAATGCTGCTTATTTTGAGTATTTCTTTATATCAATATTATCTCTGGATAACAATGTACTTCTCAGCATTGAATATATAGCCCACAGGCTGCTAGGCTTATATTTTGAAGACTTTTCACTAAAATAGGCTAGAAAAACATTTTCCGACAAAGAAGAAGCTTGCTTTTCAGTCTTCCACTGCATAAATTCTTCATACTGCTTCATGTATTTATTTTTTGATTTTTCCGGTAGAAGATTGTTAATTGCTTGTTGAGCATGAATTAATATTTCAGGTGGCGTTCCAATAATACTACCATCGCTACTTTCCTCATTTGTTGAAGATATTTCAAACACAAAAGCAAATTCAAAGTTATTACAATGAAACGAAAGGCGCGCGATATTCTTTTTTTTAAAGTGAAAACCGCGCCAACCTTTTTTTTTAATTTGGGCGCGCCGCGTCTTTACAGGCAGTGACGAGACAGATCATTACAAAATTTCTTGCGTGCAACCCGAAATATAAAATCATATTTAGTATAATTAATCAATGCATATGTTTCTTCAAACCATTTAACGATATTGTTATCGCATTTTCGAGTTTTTTTTCCGAAAAACTTTTTTGATGTACATTCGTTTAGAACGTCTATATAGCTTGTGTAAAGTCGGCAGTGTCAAATAAAAAAAAGTATTAACTTACACGCATCCATTGCTCGTTTTGGAATTAAAAAAAAACATAACTGTGGAATAATGGATTTTCATACAATATTACTACATGGGTAAAGTGTGTAATAATGGATTTGCATACAACATTATTAACCAGATTTTGAAGGAGGATTAATGAGCAACTTTCTCCCCAATTAATGGGTTAGTTTGAATTGACTTTCCGAGTAGGTGTAGTATAAAAATATATAAACGTTTGCGATATGCGAAATTAACAAGGACAAGTGACAGATTCCGTGCGTAAATTGTTTAATGCTTTCTTTCAATAGTTGTCATTGTTAAACAGAAAAAAATGGTAGGTTGAAAATTTGTATGTTCTAAGGGAATTCCACACGGACTTAGTCGTGAGCAGAACCTAGTACACTATTAAAATACCGGATATTCTCGCACTCAGTGATTCCGGATGGCAATGAGTCTTTGCACTTCTTTGAATTATCAACTAGTATCGTTTCCTTCAGAGATAACGTATTATTAATCATAATTTTCATCATTTTCATTTACTTTCGCGACACAACAGTCGTCTTTGTAATGTAAATACTCGTCAGTTTTTGTGGAACGATGCCAAAGCGAGTGCGCTTTTGTCCTTGCGTGGTAAATATTCTGTTTCATCCTAATTGCCTGGTGTTCGTGTAAATACAGGCTAGTTTTTACTATCCAAAGTGAATCTTATTGTTCGTTAACCTGCGTTCAAAATTGCATGTCGTTATTCCTTGAAACTTTTGAAACTACTTTGTGTTGTGCGAAATTCGGGAAATAACGGAGTTGTAACATGTTGTAAATTAAAGTGATAGTGCAGACATTTTTATGTAAAGGCTTACGTGTGTGTGATGCAGTGATAAGAATCAGGTGTTATTGTATAGAGATTAGTTATCGATCAGTATTTTTCCCCTATGTTATTATTTTTATACCTACTTTGTTAACATGACACCTTTGTGACATGCTTATTTAAGATTACATCAAAAAGGAATTTCGCAATTGACCTTAAAAATAAACTAACCATTAAATGGAAAGGAATCGTATAATGTAGAATGTTTCTTAAAATATCGTTACATCGAAATTCTTGTACTCTTACTGTTACCTAGTCACATAATTACTTCAATTCAATTCCACTCAATCATTTATTCAGCAAATTGGCCACATAGCGGCACTTTTACACGTCAGAAAAAGAATTTACCAGCGCTTCCTAGACCCATTGCTTGAGAAGAAGCGCCGCAACAAACTCAAGCAGAAGGCCTTTTTTCAAAATTTTCAAAATTTACATTACATGTATAAAATATACATATAGGTACGTACCAAAATTACATTGAAGGGATGTATAGTCCCTAACTTAAACTTAAATCTAAGATCTTAGAGGTGTATAGTCTCCAAGGGTCCAGAAAAAAAATTATAAAAAATTATGGAGATGGCCTCCATTGTCAAATAAATATAAACTCCATAGATGTCGACAGTCTCAAAATGTCAATAAATAATGAAATACATCATGTATAACAGAGTTCATTAATACATGTCAATAAGAACATGATGAGGTCTCTCCCTTAAAATGTTTGACTTAGTCATATATTTAAAGCTAATGATTATTTTTAAAAGTCCTTGCAAGCATGAACAGACCGGACCCCACAGACAGCACCCGTTCACGAGCGTGACGCGTATCTCAGCCATATACTAAGGGTGGTTATGGAGACACTTGGTCCATTCTCGCCTACGAAATGTTCTCTAGGTTATATAACGTAGGCATATCGATCTAGCTTCTAGCTGCATACCACTTGACTTACCGCAGTTCTGTTCGCTAAGCATTCGAGGAAATGTCAGACAATGCTTATGGATCGGATACATGTTATCGATAGAAGAGTATGAAATTGATGAATTTTAATAGAAGGCGAAGAAAACAGTGGCGTGGCGCTTCCAGACCTTGAAAAAGAACAGCCGGCCGAGTTGGGCTATCAACTATTTCTTGTTGTTATTCTGCTGTCGCGTTGTCCAAGGGACAAAATTAGAGGAGTTCCATAGAAAAACTGTTTCAATATAGACTTCTGTGATGCTTAGAAAATGCCCCATTAGGGGATTCACTCAATTTCAAATTTTGAGGCGTCGATTTACTACTAACACTTAATATCCTTAATTAAGTGTTAGTAGTAAATCGACGCCTCTGCATATAATATGGTTTTGGGAACTAATTTGTAGTCGTTTAACCTATTGAGGCACTTAAGTGTAATGGCGGTTGTGCATCATTGTTTAAAACAATCCTAAGAAGGAAGAACGAATTCTGATTTATTGTGGTGGACTAATACTCTAGAAATATAGTTTTGTCTATAAAATCATAATTGGAATGTATTTGAGTGGCTAGTCTAATCAGTCAATTATTACCTAGGGCGATAAAGCTTTGCTCGGGTTAAAATGGCTAAAAAATAAATTCCCCAGATATATGACACCTAACTATTAGATTGTCGATTTTTCGCCACCGTAAACCCCTATTATTAAAAATGTCGTCCAAAAAGCTTCATATTTTCGTAGCGTTAATTTGAGTAAAATTTTCACTAAATCTGGATGTACCACGAGGCACCTTTTGTTTGGCCGTCTTGTTTACAGCAATGGGCTAGCAAGCGCTGTTAGATTCATGTATTTAAGTAATTTTCTGAGCCCGTATGTAGCTAATGTGCTCAAAATAAGCCTGCTTTGCATTACATTACAGAAACGTAACTGCTTAATTATCTCCTTAGTTCACTTCTGGATGCATGCAGGATAATTGATTGAATATTGATATTTTTTTCGCATCTTCACTATCCAACTCTTTCCAGGTGGAAGAACGCAAGCGCGCGATATGGGAGGCGTCAGTGTCGCGGCGCGAGGCGTTGTTGCAGCGGGAGCGCGAGCGCACGGAGAGGCTCGAGCGTGCGCGCGCGTCACGCTCGTCCCCGCGCCCCGCGTTCGCCTTCGGCTCGTCCACGCCGCGGCTGCTCGAGCCGGTCGACTCGGCGGGCTTCTTCTGGGCCGCGCGCAGGTCAGTTCGCAATGACAGCGTCATAACGCGCGTGATGGATGATCCTCCCCTTACTAAATGGACGTGAGCCACTCCCCGCGCGCTCTGTTCGCCTGTACTAATCGATGATCGACGTTGTTGGTATAGTAGAAATTCGCCAATTTCATTTATCGATATCTAGCGGTGTGGTAACACTGGTAACAACCTACAGGGCGTTAACGCGCTTAACGTTCTTCCGCGCGACGCTTGGCACGTCGACGCGAACACTGTTCGTCGAACAGCTCAGATCGTGCAACTGTTACTGTAACAGTTACATTGTGACGATTATGAAGCTTTAGTTCTTTTTAGAAAAAATAAGCTGACGAATTTCATGCTATCTTTGTAATTCAGGCACATTTGTTACGCTACGGAATGTTACCAGCACTAGTATTTTCCTACGGTCCCATTTTACAGTTCAATTAATTTGTACATACTGTGAGTGTTAGTTATTAATTATTATATCGTACAAGCCCTAAAACGCAGTATGATATTAAAAACGATCGTTTTCAAAGTACAGGCTCAAACAGGACTTTTTATTGTACTGCGTTTTAGAAGAAACATAGAAGCGCAAGCTTGTTTTTCTAAGGAGTAGTTACTTATTATACTTACCTACTTCATGTGGTTTTAAAACAATTATTCCTCTTTACAATGTTTCGGGTAGAGTTTGTGTTATTATTATTTTCATTTACCTACTTCTTTTTCATTTATTTTCTCAATGTCAATGCAAGTTGGAAAAAGTTAAAAACAGTTCCGAGGTGCTATAAAAAATCAAATTTATTGCAATGGATTTTAAGCTCAAAATAAAAAAAGGTAAATACTAGATATTTTTAACTACTTTCCAACTAGCTAGTGCATTTGTTTATTATGATTTCCAATTCAGCTTTGCTTTACTTTGGGCTCTATTTCTATTTGGTGAAGGTCCAAATTAAAACATCATTGGGTAACCCCAGTGAATAACAGTGTAACATCCCAAATTTTCTGGTTTTTTTCATGTTTACACTAATTTTGATTTTTTTGTGTTTTCCCCACTCCAGTACCAACCCCATAGATCAGATGAACTTTTTTGAGTCACTGTAAGCAGTTTTTTTTTTGATTTTGTACATTTTTTTAAGAAATTAATTTTACTAACTTAGTTTGATTTTAGTTTAACTGTACTAATATTTGTTTTGTGGATGTTTAAATTGTTTAATGGTTGCAAGTAAATGTTTATTGAATAATTCGAACTGTGATAAGGAATTGCAACTAGTGATTTGAAAAACGCCTCAGTAATTACGTTTGCCTGCTCTACTATCGATAGCTAGTCATTTGTGCAGTATTTTGTCCGTACCAAACTTATAAATGAATGTACCTTAACGTATTCTAATTATTTTGATATTTGGCTACTATTTTATTTCGTTATTTTTCCCTTAACTGCATGATTAAACGCACGCAATAATGTATACACATTTCTCATTTGATCTGATCATCATATGCACTCTAAGATCACAATTCACGAACGGTGTAAAACTGCCACTTACCATTTACCACTGACCTTTTCGGTGAAGGAAAACATCGTGAGGAAACCTACACGCTTCTGCGAAGTAATTTAAGGATGTGTGTGAAGTCCCCAATCTGCACTTGGCCCGCGTGGGAACTATAGCCCAACCCTCTCGTGATGAGAGGAGGCCTGTGCCCAGCAGTGAGCCGTAAATAGGCTGTAGTAGTAGTAGTAGTGTAAAACTGTACAACAACCTTATACAAAAAAAAACCTTATATATTGAATTTAATTGAATCTATTCTTGAAACTGTAATAGCGGTGGTGGGTTTCGTCATACATAAAGTAACAAACTAAATTTCGTGAAGTCATCCCAAATAATATCAAATGACATAAAAAAGACATAAAACTTAAATAGTAGTCTTTATTAAGTACTTATATCATAAATATTTGTCAGTGTAAGTCAATGTCTCACGATATATATTTGTGATTGATTATTTATTCATGCCAAATCGAACCATAAGTTTGAAAATGCCACTTAATGTTATGTGTGTAGTCTATACCTATTCAGTCTGTCCGTGTGCATGAGCCATTGTTCACTATACTAAATGATTTTTTTCTAAAAACATGATATCAAATTCAATGAAATACTATCTAATAAATGTCTTTCCAATCTTGTATAGTGCATTGATAAATGATAGCAAATAGTCACCTTATGCTACGTAGTTTAAGGCTCAAACTAGCTTGTAACAAGGTCCAGTTTATTGCAAACTTTAGTGTGCGTTAATTATAAGTCATGTTTATTTCGTGTTAGAGTTCATTATACCTTGCGACCACGCCTTTCGACATTGCATGCCCTAAGCTATTCTACCTCGAATGCCCTTTCGAAGGTCGAACCGCTTTATTAATATGTATAAATTCTAGAAGTTTCCTAACCATGAATTGGCCTATAGAAAAGCTAAACTTAAAATAGTATAATTACCTAATTGTGTCCAAAATGTTTTAACGCTCGGTTTTTCAGGCTGTCAAATAAAAATCAAAATGCTACAAAATTTAAAAGTTAGTGTAGTTAAAAACGCTAATTGAATCTGGAAAATTATTTAAAAAACATAGGTAAGTACGTAACTAATATAAATTATCAGATGGTCAATCCTTACCAATATTTTAAATGAAAATGTAAATCGGCCCTGAAGCTGTGCGTAAAAATGGCTTACCCATTACTTAATCGATTTTGATAATATTTAGTAATCAATAGAAGCAGGTTAATAGATCAGGAAAGACACTTTTATATACAAGATAGGAATGGATGTTTAATATTTTCTGAATTAAGTTTGTGGTATACGTTACCTCATTTTCTGTCCTTCAAATTATAATATAATTCAATAAAAATTGCAAATATAATTTGCTATTCTTCACGCCATCCTGTGTACAGTCGAGTTCATTAATATGTGTACACTTTTGGACCTTATCACAAAGGAGTAAGGCGTAAAAGTGTGTATATATTGGCGAACTCGACTGTACATGCTTCCTGTTGGGACAGATGGTGACATAATAACCATGGTCCAGTGACCCTATGACGTCACCACCATTGTTTCTACGGCATTTGTTTTAAACAACGACCTTCGCAAATTTTGACAATGGTGAAATTTTTATGTAACGCTCTTGATTTCGATGTTTGGCGGATGTCTATGTTTTTTATTTAAAAAAACGGTGATGACGGTTTCGATATCTAATATGCATATTCAGTTCTTGTTTGCTTGCTTAAATTTCGTTTTGAGGTAATAATTATTATGCATCTTAGTAAAAAATGCGTATTACTTAATCAATGTTGTTCTTAATATAACATAACATTTATAAAGATGCAAACTAACTAAGAATGTAGCCGTAGCATGGTTGAAGGTACTTGTAAATTTAACACCGTAGTGTATGCGATATTAATCCCTTAATGTAACTTGTGTTTCGGTCATATTAATATGGATATTCGTATGCATTCCAGGGCGGCATCAACCACAAATGTGATGTTCGCGTCTGCACCGCTCACTAGGCGAGCCTCTGCGTTGCATCTCGACGACAATGATAATAAAGGTAAATATTAGCAAGAAAATCCGGAAAATTCCGGAAAAATCCAGACTGAGTCCGGATCACACCGACTGCGCTTACATTGTATCGTGCGTGCGTTCGGTTTGACCCGTAAACTACTACGCTACGTGGTTACAAACGTATAAAACTGTAGGTGGATACGTCCACAGCAGCGCACGGGCAATACATTAAACCCACGTTTAGCCGTGCGCCGCAGTGGGGTTCCGGCCTAAAGCCGTATTGCATGCATCCTGCACGATAGAGTTGCGCTTAGCTGTGAGTGAAAGTATTTAGCGGTCTTGTGCACATTTTAAGCTATTCCACTAGTTCCTTTTACCTTAGCATGAGTTTGAGCTTCGAAGCTAATGTGTTCTTAAATACTGTACTACGTGTAACATTTTCATTCATTGTGTAACCCCCTTTATTTTAACGCAGCCGTTATAGGAATGAGGATGTTTACAAGTCTCTGTAAGTTGGAATTTTCATAACATTTCATTATTAAACTAACTACGATGCGGTCTCCGTAAATGCACTTTTGTTACAAACTTATTTATGCAATATTAAAGCTTCGATAGAACGGTAAAGACTGTCATGTAAAGTTCAAATCCGTATGTATTTACTATAACAAGCTGTAAAGCAATTTTGTAGGTACAGAGTGCGTATTCGAAGACTAGACTAACAGCTTAAACGGTCCTATTTGCAGTATTAATTTAGTCCAATTTCAACTCCATCGCACCCGTAATGCGGTTCAAATTATCATAGTGATATATTCCAGATGGGACCTTTTTGATCTATACTTTAATCGGACGAACGACCTTGCAGCGCATTAGAAGAGATTATGGTAATACTTTGTAAGACAGTGCTAAGACTTGAGATGCCGGTCTAACGTCACTGTTCTAAATGGAAAAATATGACCTAAGTCCATGGAACTTATGTAACCTTTTGTTTTTTGAATACTTGAGTTCACTATGGGTATCGATTATCTAGGGCAAAGAAAAACGTTGTGACGATATTTTACCCACACAGCATCAGCTATCGATTCTAAGCATGTTTTTTAGGTTATTGAAAATTTTCGAGTTAGTAAAAAAAGTATGGCCCAGTATGGGATTGATGGTGTGAGCGATGCCTGAATCCCATTTTTTTTTTACCAACTCGAAAAAAAAATACACGCTTAGAATAGATGGCTGATGCTATGGATGAAATATCATCACAACGTTTTTCTTGAGCCTATAATAAACTCCAGTACCCAATTATTCCAAAAACAAAAGCTTACATAAGTTAAAGACATAAGAAAATAGTAATCACCGCAGCCCATAGACACTAGCAAGCTCAGTGGGGCCGCTAGCGCACTGTCGATAATAGTACATTACACACCTAGGGCGGTCAAGTAAAGAAAGTCTCAGATCGCGGGTAATTGAGGCCCGAGCCGGAGGCGAGGGCTATAATCTAGCGGTCTGAGGATTTCTTTACGACCGCCCGTGGTTAGTATACGATTTTACGTCACCACCTGGCCGTGAAGAGGGATTTTTTGAGCCGCCCAAGGGCGGTAAATCCCGCTTTTCGGCCTGGTGTGACGTAAAACAACTTTACTATTCAAGCACAGTTGACAGAAAAGTCATTTTGTCCCGTAGTTAAATATTTAACTTTAACGGACGGTTTGAATCAACCCACCCTAATAGGAATAATAGGATAAGAAGTTTTGTACAAACGGTTTGAAGCAATCTCCAAACTGACGTTTCAGACGAACCCGACCGGCAACAACCGGCGGCGTGGTCGAGCGTGGCGCGCCGCCGCACCGACCTCGTGCCGACGCTGCCCGCGCCGCGCCCAGGTAGAGCATACTCCATGACGCGCCTCGACCGCATCCCCGCGCGCCCGCTCTCCGGCTCGCCCTCCATGCACCACCTCAACAGGACGCGTAAGACTCGCAGGAATCGGCTTTGGAAGGCTTTCTGCGACTTTTGGGAGGCTTTCGGTGCTTCTCGGGTGCTTCAGGGCAAAATGACTGACGCTGCTAACCTACCTTTTGTCGTAGTCAACCTTGTCAAAATCACCTTGTTTGTCTTGATGTTACGTATAGACTATTGTGGTCCTTTCTATTTATTCGCCCTGATAGACAGACATATGTCACTCCCTCAATGATATTGCCCAATTGGTCTGGGAAGTCCCCTAGTATCAGCGTCAGGTAGAGCATACTCCATGACGCGCCTCGACCGCATCCCCGCGCGCCCGCTCTCCGGCTCGCCCTCCATGCACCACCTCAACAGGACGCGTAAGACTCGCAGAAATCGGCTTTGGAAGGCTTTCTGCAACTTTTGGGAGGCTTTCGGTGCTTCTCGGGTGCTTCAGGGCAAAGTGACTGACGCTGCTAACCTGCCTTTTGTCGTAGTCCACTCTACCATGTCAAAATCACCTTGTTTGTGTTGACGTTGCGTATAGACTATTGTGGTCCTTTCTATATATTCGCCCTGATAGACAGACATATGTCACTCCCTCAATGATATTGCCCAATTGGTCTGGGAAGTCCCCTAGAATCAGCGTCAGGTAGAGGCATCAGGAATCGGCTTTGGAAGGCTTTCTGCAACTTTTGGGAGGCTTTCAGTGCTTCAGGGCAAAGTGACTGACGCTGCTAACCTACCTTTTGTCGTTGTCCACTCTACCATGTCAAAATCACCTTGTTTGTGTTGATGTTGCGTATAGACTATTGTGGTCCTTTCTATATATTCGCCCTGATAGACAGACATATGTCACTCCCTCAATGATATTGCCCAATTGGCATGGGAAGTCCCCTAGTATCAGCGTCAGGTAGAGCATACTCCATGACGCGCCTCGATCGCATCCCCGCGCGCCCGCTCTCCGGCTCGCCCTCCATGCACCACCTCAACAGGACGCGTAAGACTCGCAGGAATCGGCTTTGGAAGGCTTTCTGCAACTTTTGGGAGGCTTTCGGTGCTTCTAGGGTGCTTCAGGGCAAAGTGACTGACGCTGCTAACCTGCCTTTTGTCGTAGTCCACTCTACCATGTCAAAATCACCTTGTTTGTGTTGACGTTGCGTATAGACTATTGTGGTCCTTTCTATATATTCGCCCTGATAGACAGACATATGTCACTCCCTCAATGATATTGCCCAATTGGTCTGGGAAGTCCCCTAGAATCAGCGTCAGGTAGAGGCATCAGGAATCGGCTTTGGAAGGCTTTCTGCAACTTTTGGGAGGCTTTCAGTGCTTCAGGGCAAAGTGACTGACGCTGCTAACCTACCTTTTGTCGTTGTCCACTCTACCATGTCAAAATCACCTTGTTTGTGTTGATGTTGCGTATAGACTATTGTGGTCCTTTCTATATATTCGCCCTGATAGACAGACATATGTCACTCCCTCAATGATATTGCCCAATTGGCATGGGAAGTCCCCTAGTATCAGCGTCAGGTAGAGCATACTCCATGACGCGCCTCGATCGCATCCCCGCGCGCCCGCTCTCCGGCTCGCCCTCCATGCACCACCTCAACAGGACGCGTAAGACTTGCAGGAATCGGCTTTGGAAGGCTTTCTGCGACTTTTGGGAGGCTTTCGGTGCTTCTCGGGTGCTTCAGGGCAAAATGACTGACGCTGCTAACCTACCTTTTGTCGTAGTCAACCTTGTCAAAATCACCTTGTTTGTCTTGATGTTACGTATAGACTATTGTGGTCCTTTCTATTTATTCGCCCTGATAGACAGACATATGTCACTCCCTCAATGATATTGCCCAATTGGTCTGGGAAGTCCCCTAGTATCAGCGTCAGGTAGAGCATACTCCATGACGCGCCTCGACCGCATCCCCGCGCGCCCGCTCTCCGGCTCGCCCTCCATGCACCACCTCAACAGGACGCGTAAGACTCGCAGGAATCGGCTTTGGAAGGCTTTCTGCGACTTTTGGGAGGCTTTCGGTGCTTCTCGGGTGCTTCAGGGCAAAATGACTGACGCTGCTAACCTACCTTTTGTCGTAGTCCACTCTACCATGTCAAAATCACCTTGTTTGTGTTGATGTTGCGTATAGACTATTGTGGTCCTTTCTATATATTCGCCCTGATAGACAGACATATGTCACTCCCTCAATGATATTGCCCAATTGGTCTGGGAAGTCCCCTAGTATCAGCGTCAGGTAGAGCATACTCCATGACGCGCCTCGACCGCATCCCCGCGCGCTCGCTCTCCGGCTCGCCCTCCATGCACCACCTCAACAGGACGCGTAAGACTCGCAGGAATCGGCTTTGGAAGGCTTTCTGCAACTTTTAGGAGGCTTTCAGTGCTTTTCGGGTGCTTCAGGGCAAAGTGACTGACGCTGCTAACCTGCCTTTTGTCGTAGTCAACTCAACCTTGTCAAAAGCACCTTTTGTTTTTGATGTTGTGTATAGACTATTCTGGTCCTTTGTATTTATTCGTCCTTTGACATGGAAATTTTTCTCCCTCAAAGTCAATGTCATATTAGTCTAGAATCGTCCCTAGAGCATACTCCATGACGCGCGTTATCCTCCATGCACCATCTACAGCTTTGCAGGAATCTGCTTTGAAAAGCTTCCTGTAAGTTTTGCGAGGCTTTCGATGCTTCTCGTGTGTTTCGGGGCAAAGTGTTAACCTTAATTTTGTCGTAGTCAACTCCTCCCTGTCAAAAAGACCTCGTCTATGATTGTCTTCCATGTTTAGTGTCTTCAGACTATGCTGGTCCTTTCAATAGTGTCGCCCTTTTAGGCAGATAAGTAAATTTGATCTGACTAAAACGGCGACACGACAAGCTTCGATGACTTCAAATACAGTCAAAATCTTTAAAGAATCTTCCCTAGTATCAGTGTCTAGTAGAGCATACTCCATGATTTGACTCAACCAAGTCCTTTACCTGATAGTTTAATCGTAGATATCTAAACATTTCGAGTAACTTTATCTTTTGAGTTTCACTATACACCTTGTAATGGAAAATAACAAAAGTTTTAACTCCAATGAGCGTTTTCCCGCAACTAGAAAGCTTGTTATTTGTGAGTTTATCTTGTCTAGGTTTTGGGTTTCGAAGCCTCAGGTTTTTGTGATATGCACTAAATGTAATGGGCCAGTGCTGAATGTTCGCTAAGTGTCTCTGAACTGTTATAATTTTTGGCTTAGCAATGCAAGGGCGGTTTTCTGGTCTAGCTTCTACCCCTGTGTTTGTGTTAAAACGCTTCGCAGTCGTGTTAAATTTGAAAGCTTTCTCATGATAAGATTGATAAGTTGTTTTGATGACTAATTTTAAAATAAAAATACATATAATTAGGTTCAACTGTGAATTAACTCCCATCACCATTCGTCATTTATAAAAAAATCATCTATTTTAGTTTTAATACGTGATAGAAAAATCGTATTCTTAAAGTATGCTGTCTACCACTATTCTAAATTTTATAGGACACGAAAAATTGGTTCTGGTTCTCAATTGGTTCTATTTTCACTCACTTTTTCAAAATTTTTGGTTTACTGGTTTCACCTTATTTGCAAAATTGGGTATTTCGGCTTCGACACTGGGTTGAGGTAAGCATACAAGTAAATATATGTATATCACTATCTCTCCACTCATCAACTCTAAAGGTAAGTCGGGCTCTTACTAATCTAAGCACTTGGTTTGTGTACAGCACAAAATGTAAATAACATGTGATATATTTAATGTATTGTGTAAATATACTCCTTATTATCCCTATATTCCCATACCCTTACCTCGTAACGTTTCACAGTTCATTATAAGAGACAGACAGTCAGGTACATTTACAACATTCCTGTTGTAAATGTACCTGATCTTTTGAAAGTGATTACGAGCTCAGTGAGCTGAAGTTTGACGTCTATTCGCGGTATAGAACCGACGATTAATAGTACATTACAGACCTGGGGCTTTAAGAATTACCACCCGTGGTTTGTCAAAAGTTTTACGTCTTGCCTTGGCCAAGAAGTGATATTTTCTCTCCGCGTTGCGGGCAGAAAATCCCACTTTATGGCCAAGGGTGATGTAAACACCATTACGTCTTTCCGATGTTTCCATTTTCAACCTGGTCCGTACTCTATTACCATCCCGCTCACCATCGCTTCGTCCCACTCACCAAGGTTGAGTAGTATCAAACTGCCATGGATGGACATAGAGGCCCATTTCTATCAGGAACAAAATCTCTGCAGATATATTCATCGCATAGACATCTAATCCTGAAGACTCCGCCCTCCGCATTTGTGAATTAATAATACAACATTCAAAAAAATGCTGCCAAAAATTACAGAGTGAGTTGGGCATGACTGCGTGACAAGGATATATATACGGTAATGCTGCGGGAGTAACCGTGACAACATGTTTTAGACGTCAAGGCCGGTTGACATCATTATATGCGGTTGTCCAGCAGCTGGAGCATGTCATGCTCGCTTTAAGGTCCTTGCTTACAGCGGCGTCGTTGATCGGGTCGCCACCTTCCCTAAGAAATGGTTGAGGGAGGCGATGGCTGAGATACGCGTCACGCTCGTGAACGGGTGCTGTCTGTGGGGTCCGGTCTGTTCATGCTTGCAAGGACGTTTAAAAATAATCATTAGCTTTAAATATATTACTAAGTAAAACATTTTTAAGCGAGAGACCTCATCATGTTCTTATTGACATGTATTAATGAACTCTTTTATACATGATGTATTTCATTATTTATTGACATTTTGAGACTGTCGACATCTATGGAATTTATATTTATTTGACAATGGAGGCCATCTCCATAATAAACATTTTTCTGGACCCTTGGAGACTATACATCTCTAAGATCTTAGATTTAAGTTTAAGTTAGGGACTATACATCCCTTCAATGTAATTTTGGTACGTACCTATATGTATATTTTATACATGTAATGTAAATTTTGAAAATTTTGAAAAAAGGCCTTCTGCTTGAGTTTGTTGCGGCGCTTCTTCTCAAGCAATGGGTCTAGGAAGCGCTGGTAAATTCTTTTTCTGACGTGTAAAAGTGCCGCTATGTGGCCAATTTGCTGAATAAATGATTGAGTGGAATTGAATTGAAGTAATTATGTGACTAGGTAACAGTAAGAGTACAAGAATTTCGATGTAACGATATTTTAAGAAACATTCTACATTATACGATTCCTTTCCATTTAATGGTTAGTTTATTTTTAAGGTCAATTGCGAAATTCCTTTTTGATGTAATCTTAAATAAGCATGTCACAAAGGTGTCATGTTAACAAAGTAGGTATAAAAATAATAACATAGGGGAAAAATACTGATCGATAACTAATCTCTATACAATAACACCTGATTCTTATCACTGCATCACACACACGTAAGCCTTTACATAAAAATGTCTGCACTATCACTTTAATTTACAACATGTTACAACTCCGTTATTTCCCGAATTTCGCACAACACAAAGTAGTTTCAAAAGTTTCAAGGAATAACGACATGCAATTTTGAACGCAGGTTAACGAACAATAAGATTCACTTTGGATAGTAAAAACTAGCCTGTATTTACACGAACACCAGGCAATTAGGATGAAACAGAATATTTACCACGCAAGGACAAAAGCGCACTCGCTTTGGCATCGTTCCACAAAAACTGACGAGTATTTACATTACAAAGACGACTGTTGTGT
>OZ020291.1:10694448-10863558 GCA_963971205.1 Aethes cnicana
CCGCCCCCGCTCCGCCGCCTCCCCGCGCGCGCTGTCCCCCGCGCCGCCCGCGCCGCCCGCGACTCACAACGAACACAAGGTGCCGTCGCATTATACTTGTAATATACCACACCACTAAACTCGCGCGGCGAAACACTTAAGTCGTTGACGCGAAGGCTATGGACAAGAATACGCAAAGCTCGACTCAGATGACGCTGCAAACGCTTGACTCAAACCAAAACCCAAACACTGTAGCTGTAAAAATTTTACTGGTTTTTTTATTAACAATTTTAAGATTTGTTTAAAATTGTTAAATATTGACTGCAATTTTAATTTTGGTTCAGTTATTTTTGATGAAAATGAAGACATCCTAATGCAATTATACCTGCCCCAGATACATGCCAAGTCTTTCGGAAATACGTGTCGTCCGTTCTCATTGCATCCTGGAACTGCACAGCGGCTTTTAATAATTTAAGTAAAACAAATATTTCTCTATGTAATTGACAGATGGTTTGGGTCAAGCGATCGCAGCGCCCCTAGTGGCCAAATTATGCAGATTTGTCCATTATTGCTTAATCCACGCACCTTCTAAGTTGTGTAAGCCTGTCTGTACAGGTCTGTACCTTGACCACAGAATATTGAATAGTACTACGTACAGAATGGCCACGGAATCATCGACCTGAATCTTGCCCGCGCGCAACTCGCGACCAACTCGCCTTACCGTCATTTGTGAAGTGTGTTGATTATCATCATTCGGTGTTTAGCAGTAACACAATAGTTTACTGCTACGTAATAGTACATTACAGACCTAGGGTGGTGAATTCGTAAATGTCCCAGATCGCAGGTTTCTGTGGCCCGAACCGAAGGTGAGGGCCATAAATATGCTAACTGGGGCTTTACGAATTACCGCCGGTGGTTTGTCAAAAGTTTTACGTCTTGCCTTGGCCAAGAAGTGAGATTTTCTCTCCGCGTAGCGGGCAGAAAATCCCACTTTACGGCCATGGGTGACGTAAATGCATATTGCTTGTCTCAGCGACAATCCCACTGTATTTAATGTAAGGTTTTTGATAATCAAGGAAATTCTATTCTTATCATACTCGGCTATTACACACGCCCTCCGAGCTCCGAACCCCTAACTGCATCTGACATTACATTTGTTTCATCCGAAGATGGTGAGTGAATCGTTGGCCCGCGTACTGGTACACACACATTTACAAGTGTACAGACGTCCTCGCACGCGAAACATTGACACTTCATTCGAATTGTGTTCGAAATCGTGCTATTTTATAGGCCGTGTCCACCTTGACCTAAATAATAACAGATGCCTTATTCGAGTCCATACATAGGGATATAGGATTTCCCATATCCCAAATAAAAACAGGAAAACTCAAAATTTTTTGGCGCATTCTATTAATGCATAGCAATGTGATCAAAATGAGAATGTTGATAACACTGGTCGATATAGAACGTGACAATATAGGAATGATAAATCAACACAGTTAATCAATTGACGGCCGGATTGGTCCAGTTGGTAGTGACCCTGCCTTCTGTTCCGATGGTCGCGGGTTCGAGTACCGCTCGGAGCAAACTTTGTGTGATGAACACGAATGTTCGTACTCGAGTTATGGATGTTTAGTATGTATATATGTATGTATTTCTCTATATAAGTATTTATATCGTTGTCTAGCCACCATAGTACAAGCTTTGCTTAGTTTGGGGCTAGGTCAATACGTGTGAAATGTCCCAAGATATTTATTATTTATTTATTATTTAATTGGCACTGTGGGCGATTTGGGCAATGATGATGATGATGTGGGCGATTTAACAACTACACGACTTGTGACCATAACATATGAAAAATACTAATTGTAAGAGTAGATTGATAATCGAAGTATTTCTTTACTATTTCAGCAGAAACCTGTCGAAAAGAATCACGTGAACGCGCAAGAGGTGAGCGAAAAATTGGAGGCGCTGCAGATTGAAAACGGGGCCCATAACCTTTCCGCCAACGACAAGGTAACTGCAGCACTGGTTGACAACAGTGACGCGAATAAACATTCATCGTCATAACGTTAGACGAAGGATATCCATCCACTGGTTCAAAAAATTCAAAATTCAATCATTTATTCAGCAAATTGGCCACATAGGGGCACTTTTACACGTCAGAAAAAGAATTTACTACTGGTGTACTTCGTCCGACCCCCAAGATTCAGTCTAAAACTTCCGTTACTGAGTGACCGACTGACAGACATACAGACAGACAGACCGAGCACAGCTGAAAATGCTGGTAGTGAAAAGCTAAAATTTGGCATGTAGATTCTTTGGGGAGTATAGGGGAAGACTAAGAGAGGATTTCCTATGGGAACGGGGAAAAATGGGATTAGACGTTGTTTTTATGGGCGCTAGTTTAAATATAAATGTTGTTTTTATTCCAGGAAAACCATGATGCTAACATAGTCAAGCCAGCGCCGGTAAATGTAGAAACCAAACCCGAAATACCACAGAAGCCGGTCGAAGTGGCGAAGATAGAACACGAACAAAAGGAAAAGGTCGAAGAAATTGCACAAGTCGAGAAAGAGGTATCGGTAGAGAAACATGTAGAAGAAATTAACGAAAAATCGGAAGAAATAAAGGAAAAGTTAGAAGAAAAGAAAGAAAAGATAGAACAAAAGATAGAGGAAAAGAAAGAAAAGGTAGAAGAAAAGAAAGAAAAGGTTGAAGATAAGAAAGAAAGACTAGAAGAGAAGAAAGACAAAGTCGAAGAAAAGAAAGAATCCTCTCAGGAGAAAGCTGAAGAAAATGAAATGACAGGTAAATAATAGGACATTCAGTTGTGTCACAGTGTTTGTAACCAAACTCCTCCGAAACGGCCGGACCGATTCTTATGAAATTTGGTGTACCAGTAGGTCTGAGAATACGCGAACGTAAGCTATTTTCATACCCAAAAAAAATTCTAACGCGGTACGAAGTCCGCGGGGTCAGCTAGTATTAGTATAAAAATGTGCGATACTGATGATTGTTTATATAACTACTACTACTAACTACTACAGCCTATTTGCGTCCCACTGCTGGGCACAGGCCTCCTCTCATCACGAGAGGGTTTGGGCTATAGTCCCCACGCGGGCCCAGTGCGGATTGGGGACTTCACACACATCTTTGAATTACTTCGTAGAAGCGTGCAGGTTTCCTCACGATGTTTTCCTTCACCGAAAAGCTCAGTGGTAAATTCAAATTGAATTTCGCACATAAGTAAACTTAGAGGTGCGAGCCGGAATCGAACCCCCGACCCTCTGCATGGGAGGCGGTAGGTCGAACCACTAGGCCACCACGGCTTCCCAAAAACCTTTACCGCATCATCATAATTTCTTTATTAATTTATCAGCGCTTTGAAGCCGTGGTAGCCTAGTAGTTTGACCTACCGCTTCTTATGCAGAGTCGCGTGCTCGAACTGACAGAATGAACAAGAAGAAATAGTTCGGCCCAAATAGGCTGTGATGGTGGTGGAATTTTCCTCTAAAATGAATCTCTTTCTCACTCTAGCTTCAATGATCTCTCGCCGCATCACAACGGAGGAGCAGGCGAAAGCGGCTCTAGCGGAGCGGAGGCGGCGGGCTCGAGAGGAGCTTGAGAGACAGGCCGAGATAGAACGGCAGAGGTAATGATGATTTCTTCTTCTATTTATGTGTGGCTACTGCACAATGGGGACTATCGTTTCTTTGCTCACCAGTTGGCGCCACTGTAGACTAAGGTCCAGAGGTATAGCTGTCAAAGGCGACTTTATAAGATCGGCACCGAAAAAAAGTTTTCAATGTTGAATCTCATTAAGTTTATTAATTATAAATAACTATCATCATATCGAGCAGCTATGCCGCAATGTTGTGCAGTTCCGTTTTGTTTGGAAAAAAGAAAAAAAATCAAAGCTTTTCCATTCATAGCCAAATAGTCCATATTTGCGATAATTTCACGAAGGAATTCACTTTTCAACAGGTAAATTAAAGAAATTATAATTTATGTCACGAAGCCCGCCAAAACCAGTGAAAAGTGAATGTTATTGGACCTCACGCGACACTAGCGCCTCTAGTGGCAAATTCACACGCGATAGCCCCCATTCTGCTAATGATGATTTTACTGCCAAGACTACTACAAAGCTGCATAGGCTTTTTATGGTGGTTGGGTCTGTTGCTAGGTCAGTCCCAGGTGGTACCACCGTCTTTCCCCGCTAACCTGACGCCAAATAGCAGCGCTTGCACTGTTGTGTTCCGGTAGGGGGTTAAGGCAGCCGGTCAAATTTCTGGCACAGAGGCATTCTATCTTAGGCCTCAGGGTAAGCAACGCATTCGAGATCTTATGGTTTCTCAAGGGATCATAGGATTTCCAATGAAAAAAAAAAGAACTATGTTAGTCTTCCCGCTCGAGGTTGTGTTAAAACGGCCGAGCTGGCGAGGCCCATCTTTAAAATGCGAGGTTAGAAGTTATTTTGTTATGGTCGATGTATGAAGTTCTTTCCTTAATTAAAGTAAATTATAAAGAGGTTTGTTTATAATGGATAAACTCACAAACTGAACCAATAAGAAAATCTTACCTGTTCTACGCTATTTTTCCAACCCTATGCTGGTAATTTCACCGGCTCTTACTCGCTTACCGGAACAGTGCGAGCACTGCTGTGACTGCGTGTAATTCGGTTATCACGTTCCCGCGGGAACTATGCGTTTTTTTGGGGATATAAAGTAGCCCATGTCCTTTCTCGGGATCCCAACTATCTCCATGTAAAATTTCATCTCTATCGGTCCAGCGGTTTAAGCGTGAAGAGGTAACATACATATTGACAGGGGTTACTTTCGCATCTATAATATTAGTGTGGATTGGGGATTCTTGTGTTAATTGAAGTGCCCAATCCGCACTGGGCCCGCGTGGGGACTATAGCCCAAACCCTCTCATGATGAGCGGAGGCCTGTGCCAAGCAGTGGGACGCTAATAGGCTGTAGCAGCAGTAGTTGTGTTAATTAGTTATGTAACTCCACGTTCGCCGGTCGCAGGTTGCAGCGCGAGGCGGAGGAGGAGGCGGAGCGGCAGCGCCAGGAGGAGGAGCGGCAACGTCGCGAGGAGGAGGAGGCGCGCGAGCTGGCGCGGCTGCAGCGCCAGGAGCAGGAGGAGAAACTGCGCAGGGCCATCGAGGTACCACACAGTACTCTGGTCAAATACTAGATTGTATGACTATGGAGCCTATTATTTTACAGCTGTTGACCGATTGAATACAGAGCGAACGCGGAATTATGGAGGGTTGAAGTAAAGGAGCGCAATCTTTATAGTTCCAAAAGTGGACACCAAATTGGGTAGGTGGGGGCGCTGCGTCACCTAGGCGGATAGTCTGCAGTAGCACCTTTAGATGGCGCTGCGGAGGCGAAAACGCAGCGAAAACGGTTGTGATTAGAATGTGTTTTGTTTTGTTGCTTATCAAATCCGCTGGACACGTTTTCAACTGTTTCTCCATATAAGATTGCGCTTCTTACCAAGACACATTCCACACTCCATACGCGGAATCTTGAGCTAGGATTAAATAATTTTACATCACCCTTGGCCATAAAGTGGGATTTTCTGCCCGCTACGCCTAGAGAAAATCTCACTTCTAGGCCAAGGCAAGATGTAAAACTTTTGACAAACCACGGGCGGTAATTCGTAAAGCCCCAGATCGCATATTTATGGCCCTCACCTTCGGTTCGGACCACAGAAACCTGCGATCTGGGACATTTACGAATTCACCACCCTAGTCTGTAATGTACTATTGCTACCGTGTTACACACTCTGTTTTTCACTCTTCCCATAAGAAAACCAGTAGCAGAAAAACCGTACATTGATTCCTGTTAGCGGGGCAGAAATGGAGAGGGAGCAAAATCGCATTTCATGTATTTAAAAAAAATCCAGTTCGATTGTCGACAGCAGTTTTTAATTTGACGTTGTATTGTATTTTTTTTAACTCGAATTGTTGCTGTTTCCAGGCTCAACAGCAGCTCGAGCGCGAGGAGGCGTCCCGCAGAGTGAAGGAGGAGGTGGAGCGTCAGGCGCGCCTCAAGGAGGAGGCGGAGAAACGGCGCGCCGCCGAGGAGGCCGAGCGGCTGCGGAGGGAGGAGCTGCGCCGGACCGAGGAGGAGCGCGTCGCGCGCCGGCAGCGGGTCGAGGCCATCATGGCCAGGACGAGGCTCAAGAAGGTGAGGGGGGAGGAGGAGGGAGGAGCTGCGCCGGACACAGAAGTCAAAAATAAGGTCTCATCGGCCTCAGGGCGCGGGACGCAGCTAGCGCTGTGCCGTGCGGGTACGCTTATTGGCCATGCGCAGAAATCCTCTCGAGTTTCGCTCACCGCTCAAGTTACGACTTGTAATTCCGTGCTGTTCACAGGCCGAAGAAGACAAGAAACAAGCGGAAGAGTCGCAGACACAGAACGAGGCCGCGGCGCCCTCTGACAACGGAAACGCTGACTTACTCGACTTGGCGGCTACACAGGTAAGCCATGTACTGATACTAATATTATGGAGTGTGGAATGTGTCTTGGTAAGGAGCGCAATCTTATATGGCGAAACAGATGAAAACGTGTCCAGCGGATTTGATAAGCAACAAAACAAAACACACACAACCGTTTTCGCTGCGTTTTCGCCTCAGGAGCGCCATCTGAAGGCGCTACTGCAGACTATCCGCCTAGGTGGCTTGACTGGAGTGGCGACCGCAGCGCCCCCAACCTACCCGATTCGGTGTCCACTTTTGGAACTATAAAGATTGCGCTCCTTTACATGAATCCTCCATAACTAATATTATAAGAGTAAGATAATTTATTTGTCAAATCATTGGTTCAATGATAGGATGTCAAATGCGAATGTCACTCTGTCTATATCTATTTAACACATACATACATAAAATCTGTAAATAAATATAAAACAGAATCAGGTGAGCTGCACCAACTCAAGAACGGCTGAACCGATTTCGATGATCTTTTTTTTTATTTGTCTCCCACCCGAATAATCATTAAAATATTAAAAAAAAAACATGCAAATATGTAGTATATAGAAAACACGATTTTGAATAAATTCGCTTTCTCCATCATCCGTGATTGACACATCATTGACTGTTATTATTATTTATTTATTGAGAAGTAATACAATGAAATGAATAAACATTGTCCCACAAAACTGGAGTACAGTTTGACTCAGGACAAGTTTTAGGATAGAATATTAATCAAGAAATATTAGATTAGAAAATTAATCAAGTTAAGAGTTAGGCGAAGTTCGCCGGGTCAGCTAGTTTATAATATTTTCATTCCAAACTTCCGCCTTCCTGTTCCCGATACGATGATTTCCTATAAGTATTGTTGTTCGTGTCCTACGTTGTGTCAGTTGTGTGTTGTTAATGTCATAATGCCGCTCGCAGGCCGCGCCCGCCGCGCCCGCGCCCGCCAGCAACGGCAACGTCGCCGACCTGCTGGGCCTCGCCGCTCCACAACAGGTAAACCAATGGGGACTATCGTTTCTTTGCTCACCAGTTGGCGCCACTGTTGACTAAGGTCCAGAGGTATAGCTGTCAAAGGCGACTTTACAAGATCGGCGCCGAAACAAAGTTTTAAATCTTGAATCTCTTTAAGTTTATTAATTATAAATAACTATCATCATATCGAGTAGCTATGCCGCAATGTTGTGCAGTTCCGTTTTGTTCGGTTTTTTTTTTTTTAAGCGTTCACATTGATCGCCAAATAATCCATATTTGCGATAATTTCACGAAGGAGATCACTTTTCAACAGGTAAATTAAAGAAATTATCATTTATGTCACGAAGCCCGCCAAAACCAATGAAAAGTGAATGTTATTGGACCTCACGCGACACTAGCGCCTCTAGTGGCAAATTCACACGCGATAGCCCCCATTACGGCTAAATGACCGCAAGGACCTAACGAGGGTCCACCACAACTACCACAACAGCCAATTTTACTGCCCACTGCTGGGCGCAGGCCTCCCAGGGCCCAATGCTGATTGGGACTTCACACACGTCCTTGAATTGCGAAATTACGGATGCTTGCAGGTTTCCTCGCGATGTTTTCCCATCACCGAAAAGCTCAGTGGTAACGGCCGTAGCAGGATAAGGGAAAAAAAATGCCCTTTTATGATTAAGAGCTGAGTTTTTCTTTTGTGATGAATCTTGAGAGGAACTTTCGTTAGCGTCCACTAACTTTTCCAATGGCGCCATCTATTAGGAAGGTTTGAGAAACGGCTCAACCAATTTGTATAAAACTTGACACACAGATAGTTTGTAACCTGGACATATAGGCTACTTTTTATCCCGAAAGTCATCCCTTCAGGGTAGGTAATAAGGGGGAGGGAAGTTTAATATGAAATCCCTTGCTAACGAAATCGCGGGTACAATCTCGTAGCACAAGGCGGACACGGCCTATAAAAGCACGATTTCGAAACACATTTCGAATGAAGTGTCAATGTTTGCGGGCGAGGAGGTCTGTGTGCGTGCGTGGACGTCTGTACACTTGTAAATGTGTGTGTACCACAACGCGGGCCACTCATTCACTCACCATCTCCGGATGAAACAAATGACGGTAAGGGCGAGTTGGACGCGAGTTGCGCGCCGGCTAGATTCAGGCGGGTGATTCCGTGGCCATTCTGTATGTAATTGTAGTTCTATTAAATATTCTATGCTCGTAGTAAATACATTAAAAGGAAATTTCTAAACCACTTACTAACGATACATGAAAATGTATCTAATGAAAGTATATAGTGTTATTATTATTATCAATGATTTTGGTCCAAATGTAGGTAGATATCTCTTTTAAAATGCTATGCCCTACCAGGGTTCATTACATCTTAGCACTGTAAAAGTAAGTCTAAGGATTCTACTGTACAGTCAAGGGCATTAATATGTATACACTTTTGGACCTTAACACAACGGAATAGGATGCAAAAGTGTACACATATTAATGCCCTTGACTGTACCTAACACCTGTGTCATCATCATCATCATCATCATTTCAGCCGAAAGACGTCCACTGCTGGACATAGGCCTCCCCCAAGGCTCGCCACTCAGACCGGTCCTGTGCTACTTGCTTCCACCGGTTTCCCGCGACCTTCACGAGGTCGTCGCTCCATCTTGTCGGAGGCCTACCGACAGCTCGTCTCCCGGTTCGCGGGCGCCACTCGAGAACTTTCCGGCCCCATCGGCCGTCAGTCCGGCGAGCAATGTGCCCCGCCCACTGCCACTTAAGGCTCGCAATTCTTCGGGCTATGTCGGTGACCCTAGTTCTACTGCGGATATCCTCATTTCTGATTCTATCACGCAGAGAAACCCCGAGCATAGCCCTCTCCATTGCCCTCTGAGTGACTTTGAGCCTTCTTATGAGGCAACACCTGTGTATATGCTTCAATAAATGATTATGATTTCATCCATTCCAGGCTGAAGAGATACCCCAAGAGCAGTCAGCGAAGAGCCAAAACACCGAAAACGGCACTGAGACCAACAACGGCAATTCCAACGCTCACCTTTCAGCCGACTTCATCCAGACTGAGCGCAACTCAGAAATCAACCAGAAGGCCGAAGTCAAGATTCTCGACGACGATTTCACCTCGCACAACGGACATGGCACACTAAACCATCCGCTGACGCTTCAAAACGCTATATAAACGCGTGGTAACCGTTCATAGCTTGTATATTGGCTGGAGGAATCGTTACGTTGCGATGAGATGGAAATCTGGAGAGGATGTTAATACATGGCAAATAATAGAGGTAGTACAGGCATCGGCGCGGAACTTTAGCGGTGGCTTTCGATGCGCAGAAGTCGAAAATAAGGTCTCGTCGGCCTCTGGGCGCGGGACGCCTTGCGCGCACGCTTATTGGCCCTTCAGTCGTAAACATGCGCAGAAATCCCCTCTACTTTTGCTCACCGCTCAAGCTTCGTGCCGCGACCTGTATGTATAAGCAGGCTAGTCGGTCGAGGTCGCCTCGACGCATTTAAATCGACCAAAATGGTTATGTACTGAATAGAGGCCTAACTAAGAACTCGAACGAACGGGCTTGCATGAAGATAGGGACGGATGTGGAGGAATCGAGGAAAGTTTGCTTGGTTAGAAGCAGGTGGCGTATTTAGCATATTAGAACCTGGCCGACCAAGCTCTGGTCGGGAGAAGATAGCTAAAAAATTGCTTTTCCAGATATGTGACTTAGCTAGATCGATTTGTAACCCCATTTCTGAGATCGCTTGTCTAATGCCTGAATAAGAAGCACATGGCTCGTTTAAAATATAAGGAATTTAATATTTTCTATGGTTTCCGGAACTTCAAATGTCACAGTGACACGGGGTAGTGACAAATTTGTTATCGACAGCCATTCCCTGTAACCAAGACTTTAGATAAATGGCAGTCGCATAACATAATAAATATAACTATAATATTAGACTAATTCGTTCTACTTATTCGAGCTTGGACTGGTTTAATTGATACGAAATATTTAGAAACTTGATAACATTGACAGAAATGTCAAGATTATCTCCGTGTATTTCTTTTTAGTGGGGATTAATAGGAGCTTTGTTTATGATTGCCTCTTGTTAACCGTTTTTTGTTGATCTAGACAATTTTTTTATCGATTTGCAACCTAGTATGATGTGCCTTCAATAGGTAGTTGAAATGAAATGAATTTTACATCACCCTTGGCCGTAAAGTGGGATTTTCTGCTCGCTACGCGGAGAGAAAATCTCACTTCTTGGCCAAGGCAAGACGTAAAACCTTTGACAAACCACGGGCGGTAATTCGTAAAGCCCCAGATCGCATATTTATGGCCGTCACCTTCGGTTCGGGCCACAGAAACCTGCGATCTGGGACATTTACGAATTCACCACCCTAGGTCTGTAATGTACTATTGTTAGTTTGGTGCTAAAATATCTGAGTTGTGTTTGTTTTATGGCGACGGTAGATGAATTATTAAATTGGAAGGTTGCGTAATGATGAGGTAGTTTTGGTGATGGAGAATTTTGGATATAATACGATTTTGCCAGCCAATATATAAGCATTGAGATAGTAGGAATCTGCTTCTCTTGCATGGTAACGTACAACGTTTATTATAATTGACACGATCATACATTAATGTTGTATCCTTTACTCTCAATGTGTGCGAGTTAGATGCACTGTTTACCTTACACCACGTTAAACGTATGGTTACATATATTTAAAATATTCAATATTTAAATGAGAAGCAGACTGTTAGGACGGAATAATCAAATGCATTTATATTGCAAATCTTTGATTCTACTATGTCGTTTCCAAGCTTTTCGTTTTGCTAATTGTAAGCAAAAATAAATAATAATCACTGCTTAACGTTGGGAAAACTTAAAAACAAATATTTTCATACATTAATCGCAGTAAATTTCATTTAGAATAGAGGAGCGGTTTATCATTAGGATGTGGGATTAGTTGAAATTAATGTCATTTTCTATTATTAATTAATTGTTCACGTTTTGATAGTATCATCGATAGGTTGTGTATAAATGCTGTCCTTACAGTGCGTATTACATTTCGTGTAAATTATAATTAGTTTTTATTTATTGTGATGTTTTATTAATGACCCGGTTGTAAGTGAGGTGATTTCGATCGCAAGGACCAAGTTAATGGCCGCTCGGTTGTGTCTTGTGGCGCGATTCTCTGGTTAGAGCGAGATGGATATGTTTCTATTATTTCGTCCGTATTTTCGTGGATGCCAGCGGTGAATGCAGTATGCAGCATTTAGAATCCCAGTGATGAGCAATCGAACTGCTCGAATTTACCACAGATTCATAAAATGGTCAAGTATAAATTATAAAGTTCCATCCATTATTACTTAGTCCGTATTTAATTAAACTTGACGACAATCGAATGTGTAAAAATGATAAATCTTATCACTTAGACAATTTTAATTATTAACAATCTAGTTTCAAAATGTCTAAAAAATATGAATTTATTTTATTTCTGTGCTTTGACGTGATACCAAACATATTTCTTTGCTTAAATTTCACTTACCTGTAGAGCAGAATCTTTAGTAGTTTAAAATAATCGTGGTCAAAAGACAAAGGCAACTGTCATGGAGTCAAAGTATCGATAACTTTACACTTCGAATCATGTAATAAATGGGTAACAATAACTAATTTATCCCCATAAAAAAATCTAACAAATACCTTATATCATAGTTAAGTTATTAAACGATGCATAAACAACTTGTATAATAAGTAGTTAGCGTTGAAAATAATTATCTGTTTTTATCTAATTTGCTTATGTATTTAAACACTTCGGCATCTTGCACCAATGCTGGGTAACCTCTGGTTAGTCTAACTCGAGTTAAGAAGGTTTATTCCGAAATTTGGCAACGTCGCAATTAGCTGTCAAATATTTAGTTTTTATTAATTTCTCAATATTACTGAATGAAAAAATAAATAATCGCTGCGTTATTGAATGACGTGTGTCGTTTTTTATTTGTTGGGAAGGCGTTAAATAAATGTTCAGAAATAAATGAAAACAGTGAAATATTTGACAGCTATTTGCGACGTTGCCAACTTTAACGCTCTTAAGTTGATACAACTAAACCTGAGTTAGGATGCTAACCCGTGGTTAGAGGTACTGTGCAAATGGCCCTTAGTATATCTGTTATTATATTATTTCCGAATCACACTGTTTTGAACTTTGTATGTAAACATGCCGTTTTTATGCTTACATACAATAATTATAGTGTAGCTGTATTTATCCTAATAATTATAATAGTAACAAATTATCTAATATTTGGGACGGTTGTTCCGAAACTTGTATATTCCATTCATTTCCCATTTTGTAATAGAACATGTGTTTATTTTGAAGACTTGGAAACTCTGATACTAGAGACCTAACCATAAAATAATAATTAATTATATTCTCTAGTATTCAGAATTTGTAATTGTCTCAACTTAACCTGTAACGTTGTGCACCGCAAATGTAAACCTTAGAGACTTATCCTTAAGGTAGCATTTACGCGCAATACGGTTAAAAGGTTACATTTATGACCATTACATGGCCAATATAGCCTTAAAAATCCATTCAATAGTGCCTATAATCAAATGTATTTTTTGTACCTTTATTTGCGGAAAACGCCACACAATCATGAGGTTTTTACAATCAACTATGATTTTCATTTGATAGCTATTTCATTTTCTTGGTGTGTAATATAAAAATACTTTTTTTATATCAATGATCTTAAATTTCCACTTCATTTAGTTTTTACTTCGTTTTTGTAATGCAAAAATATTGTGATAAGTGGCAGGTCCTGTGGTGAAAGTAGCAAGATAAATTGAACCTAATGGCTAATAGGAAAAGGTCTTTAAGTCATTTTAGACCATCTGATGACTATATGACATTTCGGTCCATAATCGTAGGTGCGCCCGATTATTGTATGTATTTATGTATCACTCGAGACATGGCTTGTACGTTCTATCCTATATTATGTTAGCAATCGATGGATTTATAAGGAGAAAGTTTTAATAAAAAATATTATGAAATTTATTTTGGTGTTTCATTTAACCCATCATATCTCGGCGAATTTATTGTTTGTTACTAGCTTCTGACCGCGACTTCATCCTCGTGGAAGTCTGTTAAAGCGTTCCCGCTGGAACCATATGTTTTTAAGGGATAAAAAGTAGCCTCGGTCGGTCCTTCCCCGGGACTCGAACTCTATCAGTGGCGGATCCAGGATTTTGGGGCTTGAGCCCAACCCCTCCGCCTCCGGGATCCGCCACTGAACTATATCGAATTATCGATACCAAATTTCATCTGAAACGATCCAGCGGTTATAAAGGCATCAGGACAACAGTTACTTTCTCATGATATTAGTATGGATGCCAAGTCTCTTTGGTCGTTTAGTACTTATCTGTCCCGGAAATCACATTTAGCCTGAATAACAAGGTTAAAAGTCGAGATTAGGTAAGTATTGCTACGTGATATCTGCGCTAATTGCTAGAGGTAGCTTCAATTATCTAGTAAATCATCTCTGGCAAGCTCTGGACGGACTTAACGATTAGATAAGGCTAAGGCTAATATTAGATTAGTTCGAAATGATCGTATATTTACTACTGAGCTTATCACTCTATTATCAGTGAAGTGAAGACACCGTGAGAAAACCTGCACGTACCCGCGACCTGTGATTGAAAGATGTGCCTGAATTCATTCTAGAGGCGCTTGTGTCACATCAGGTTCAATGTTGCCGGTTTAAATAGAACATTATATGCCATATTATACGCTAAATTGGCAACACTGAGATCTCTGAAACTTCAAATGTCACAGTGACATTGACACTATTGTATGTAGGTACCTGTACATAATACAAACTTTGACATCGACAGCAAAACCTCGCAGACAGTGGCGCCAACTGGTGAGCAGGAAGGAATACGGTGGCCCTCTTTCGAACGGGACTTGCGTGGGTTTATATCGTTGTCTAGCACTCATAGTACAAGCTTTGCTTAGTTTGGGGCTAGCTCAATTAGTGTGATAAGATAAGATAAGATAATATTTATTTGCTGAAAAAGGGTTAATTTACAGGTCTTAAATTAAATGTTAGTTCGCCTTAATCAGCTGTTTCAAACAGCATGCAAATATTTCGGTAAAGGTTGAATTATTTTAATTTTTATACATTAATAGCAATAATCATTATATTATATATTAATTATGATGAAAATATTTAGAAAAGAAAATGTTCATTACAATATTATTCAATTGAAAAGATTATGTGAAACGTCTTAAGATATTATTAAATTCTGGGGTAGGTACGGTGGACAATAACAAACGCAAATGACAATAGGCAACTGCATTTAATTATAATACATTGTTGTCACATTTTGCCAGCCTTCTCAAAATGTACAATACATTAACCTTAATTTTAAAATAATTATAAAATTTTCGTTAGATAACATCTCTTATTATCGAATCGAGAAACAGGAAATAACATTATTTTTTATCAAAATGGGTAACTAAGAAGAAAAATATTAAGTAATATTATTTATTCTAACAATTTTAGTAACTACTCTATAGTTTTTGATAGGAATAACTACAACATTCATTTTATTTTACTGGTAACGTTAGAAGGAATCCAAGATTATTTCGTCTAAATTACAATTCTTAAGCTTAACATTGACTAGATAATGTGAACTTTATGTCGAAAGCCGCTTGGCGAAAAATAGCCTAATTAAGATATGTTAGTAGTTAGGAGAAGTCTTGTAATAGAAATAGCTTGGACGACTGACTCTTAGTTGGAAGATTCGTTCTCGATGCTGCCCCCTGGAAAGAAAAACACTCGTTAATATGATAATAGTTTTTTTGTTAATAACTGGGAGTTCGTCTCCCGGTCCGTGGACGCCACTCGAGAACTTTCCGGCCCCATCGGCCATCAGTCCTGGGAGCAATGTGCCCTGCCCACTGCCACTTAAGGATCGCAATTCTTCCGAACCGGGAGATGAGCTGTCGGTAGGCAAGAATGGAGCGACGACCTCATTAAGGTCTCGGGAATTCAGTGGAAACTAGTAGCACAGGACTGGTCTGAGCTAAGTGGCGAGCCTTGGGGGAGGCCTACCTATGCCGAGAGGTGGATGTCTTTCGGCTGAAATGATGATGATGTAACAGGAAGCCGGTGGAGGCAGCTGTCACCGGACCAATCTCAATCAATCATATATTTATCGGGAGACCGCCACAATTAGCCAGTTTCCAGCATGCAATAGTCGATCTTAGAGCTAATGGCTGTCTCTGAGGCACCATGGACTACGTCCTGCAATGCAGTGGACGTCCTTGGTGTTGATGGTTTAACGGCGATGATATCATGATAAATCTCCATCCCGTGGAAATATCAAGATAAAAAATACGAACGAAGAAATCCATACTAATATATAAAATGCGAAATTCACTCTGTGATCGCCTATTATTTCTGTCTGTCTATTGATACTTCACGCTTCAACTGCTGGACTGATTTAGATGAAACTTATGATATCGAGCATGAACAAAACTTACAAGGCTTTGTTCATAACGCAGTGGTTTAGGTACACTTTTCGATATTATGGAATTACTGATCTCTGATCAAATTAATTACTGATCTCAAATGTACAAGCTTGGAAATCGGTAAGAGCCCTTGACCACGGCGACTTTTTGTAGTGATGCTGCCGCGCTACTCATATCGCTATCCTTTTTAGGGTTCCGAAGTCCACAAGGAACCCTTATAGTTTCGCCATGTCCGTCCGTCCGTCCGTCTGATGCTTAGTTAGAGCTAATTTAGTTAGCTTTCTAGAGAAAGCTGTAATTTGGCATGAATATACATATTAGTTACGCTGACAAAGTGGTACAATAAAATTTTGAAATATATTTGTATATAGGGTACCTCCCCTACTCGTAAAGTGGGGATGTATTTTTTTTTCTTGCGTACCCCATGGTGCGGCATATCGTTGAATAGGTCTTAAAAATTATTGTTAGAGTCACGTGCCCCCCCCCCCCCCTGCCAGCTAAATGGTGGTATTTGGATGGCTGAAAAAAATCACAGTTGTGGCATATATAACGTAGTTGAAAGGAAAACTATCACAGCTAAGTAGGCTGTTCAAACTTACGAGTCATAGTCGACCAACTTATGAAATGATTAAAAAACCAATGATTTTTCCCGAGCGGCAGGGGTGTCGGGCGGGCACGTCATACCACAGGCTAGCTAGATGCTAATAAGTCTTAGAAAGGTACTGTGGGCACCGTCAACTTCGGAACCCTATACTTTGCGCGTGGCCCGACACGCACTTGGCCGGTTTTTACTCTTTGATTTCAAAAGTATCGCTACAAAAAGTCACCGCGGGCGAGGGCCCTTAGGTTGGCTCACCAATCTCACCATCGGTCCATTTCTTGCCGCGCATTCCAAAGAATCCCATCTGCTTCCTCTTCGGCCACGGCCCGTTCTCGCCCAGCAAAAACTTGATCTCCTGCGTGCCTCTATTTTTCACGTCCTTCTTGCCCCTAACCCCGATGAACTTCCCCCTAAAGTTGAGATCGAAAGGTCTCTTTTGCTCCGCCTTCTTCCCCCTAACACCGTAAAACTGATGCATGTTCGCCGCGCGCTTAAAAACCTCGTTCGTAATCTCCTCGGATTCCGGTATCTCCGAGGCACCGTCCTGCTCTAGTCTCATCAAGTATTGCGTCAGCAAATCGTTGAATATAGGATTTTCGCTTTTAACATCGAAATTTTCGTTTGGTGAGTAGTCTATCTCGCCTACAAGCGAGCCTCCCCTGTTCGCAAGGTCTTCAGGGAAATAGATGTCCGTTGGGAACTCCTTTTTCCCTCTCATGCCGACGAAGCCTGTCGGAGCTCGCTTGTACTCCTCGAAGTCGAACAGATTGTTCTTTTTCCCCTTGACGCCTACGAAGTGGTATTGTGGCTTTCTCTTGTAAGTCTCCAGGTCGTCTAGATCGAAGAGTTTTTTGCCCCGCATGCCCACAAAGCCTTGTGGGACCCGTTTCTCCTGCGCTGAGATGGCGTGGATGAGGTGAATGGTGATTATTAGCAGACAGTTCCTCGCTGCGCCCATGGTGTTCTGAAACAAAGAGAATTGTGAGCTAAAGAAGTCTATATTTGTGTATTTTTGGGACTACGGACGGATTTGCACAAAAAAAAATTTAGTGCCATGAGCTACGTAGGCGCTGCTAAAACTTTTACTGGGATGCAAGAGAACCCCGTAAGGAACGAGCAATTAATTCTATGAATCTGTTAATATTTAGTTATTGCAGCCAACACCGTTCCGTAATTATAAGCGCTTGTGAAAGTTATAATTGACTAGCTTCTTTCTACCCTCAACTTCCCGCGGGAACGTGATAACCTTACACGCGGGCGAAGTCGCGGGCAGAAGCTATCTACATTATAATACACCTACATACTTCGAAAAGAAGATTAATCCTCGCTTCATTAAGAGGGTTTATCCCGAAAGTTGGCAACGTCGCATATAGCTGTCAAATGTTTCGCTGTTTTTATTAATTTCTCAATATTACTGAATTAAAAAAGAAGTTATCATTCTATGGTTGAATGACGCGTCTCGTTTTACATTTGTTGGTTAGCCATTCAAATTATAAGATTACATTGAAATGCATGAAAAATGCGATGGAAAGTTTTCAAAAGATAGTACTTCCTTTATTTATTTATTCATATTTTCATTCAGTAATATTCAGAAATTAACGAAAGCAGCAAAATATTTGACAGCTATTTGCGACGTTGCCAACTTTCGGAGTAAACCCTTAAGGTCAGAGAGTAACCTTACGGGTAAGCGAGAGGACAGGGGAAGAGCGGTGCCGAGCTAAGTACGGTAGTGAATGTACCACGGGACCCTTCTTCCCCTTTCTTGTCCCTTACACTATGACTTTTTCACGAGGAAAAAAGGTATTCTTATGCAATAGCTATGTGACGTGCCAGCCACAATAAGCTGCCTAAATGAGTGAGGCGACGAACTGTGCACAGCCGAGCGCCCCAGGGGATTGCTAACGAACTAGCAGGCCCAGTCTAAATGCGTCGACCTTCGCACGCGAGACCTGGTGATGACTTAATAAAAACATAGTAATAATCCTTACTTCCTTACTAATATTATAAATGTGAAAGTGTGTTTGTTTGTCCTTCCTTCACGTCGCAACGACTGGACCAATTTGGATTAAATTTAGTATGGAGATAGTTTGAGGCCTTGGGAATACTTTTTATTTCGATTTTCCCACGGGAACGGGTTTTCCACGGGTCATACCAGTTTCAATTCTACTATAAGTATAACCATCTATATGTATGTATAGTATCATTGGGTACGCAAATTCTAAGACTACGCGGGACGAAGTCGCGGGGAAACGGCTAAATATAAGATACTAGTGGCCCGGTGAACTTCGTATCACCACGAAGGCGATTCCCATGGAAAGATATTTTTCCTTTTTGTGGCTGGTCCCGTAGATTTTTCACGAAACAGGAAATAAAACAGAAGGAATCAGCCCAATTGGTCCAGTAGTCCTCGAGCATTAGCCAGATGTTAGCCAGACTAACACACGGGAATTCATTTTTATATGTATAAGGAGGTAGGGTAGGTAATATGGGGTCAAGTAAAACATTATGACGACAGAATTGTACAGTCAGCAGCAGAAGTAGATAAGCTGTCCAGGTGTTCAAAATGACCTACACACGCCCTTAACGTCTTAAGAATAAGGTCGTGTGTAGGTCATTTTGAACACCTGGACAGTTTATCTACTTCTGCTGCTGACTTATGGGATACAGGTATCGCTAACACAAACAATCCCAAACAATACAATATACTTTTCACCTCACTGGCTCGAAAGTGGTCGTTTTGCAGCTTGATATCCGAGCGCAAAAGTTGTTTTTATCCGCTAGCGTGGAAAGTGTTTTTGAAATTCGAACGACGCATGACGCCACTGTCACAATAAAAAAACAACGATACGTCCTGAAACGCAATTCCTCGTGAGAGTTTTATTAAAATAAAGGTTCAATTTACTTAATATCATCATTAATAAAATTATATTAATAATACACCGTTTCAGATGTATTTCATTATTTCACTATGTTTTATCACAAAAATACTTAAATATGTGTATATTTTAACTGTATTCAATGAATAATTGAATCTTGAAGTACGAGTAGGAGTGATTTGGAACGTAACCTCCGGAAAAAAAAACATTTAAAAAAAAATTAAAAAAGTTTTAGATTGCTGGTTTTGTAATTTAGAATACCTATACGAAGTAATAAAGAAAATATGAGCGATTCTAGCGATGAAGATACGAATTTAACTCCTCCAGAGTTAGCATAAACTGTACGTGACGCCGAACTAAGTCTTCTTCCCAAAAAATCGCGCGTGAGGTGAAAAATTTTGTGTTGCGCTCAGCAGCAAAGTCGTTTGCTGTCTCGTGCCTTGAAACCCTCGTTACACTCAGGATTCTATATTTGAACCACTCGCTTCGCTCGTGGTTCAACCCTAGAATCCTTCGTTCACTCGGGTCTCAATCACGCACTCACAGCAAACAATAACTTTGCAGCCTTGCATAACAAATAACTATTTTTTACCAACTCGAAATAAATCAAAACCCTAAAAACATGCTTAGAATCGATAGTTGTGGTTAAAATATCGTCACAAAATTTTGCTTGACCCTTTATTTAAGAAATTTCCGTCTGGCCTGAAACAGTGAAAATCGAGTTTAAAAGCGATCCAAGGATAGAACCTGATGGCTTTGTCCTGCTAGATTAACAAAAATGGCTTTTCTGGCATGTTCTGTAAGTGACTATTTGTTTAATAAAGGTTGTTTACTTCGAGACAAAGATGATTTCGTCGTCATTTATGTCGATTTCGGCATTAATAGCAGCATTGCAGCCCCAACTATTTAAACATCGCAACTTCAGTATAGGAAAACTATAATTTTAATCCTCTGTCAATAGTTTTACAGTTTATATTTCTGTGACACATAAATTGGTGTTCGAACCGTTTCACTCTCAAGTTAGGAAATGACAATAACTGCGACATTCCCCAAGTTCCCAAGGGATCAGTAGGAATATTTCAATTACCTATTTGCTGTAGACCAAGGAACCTTGGCGAAACAACTATAGTAGAATTTGAATACGTTATCTTAAATTCTTGATCACGACCTATAAATATCCGTACTAATAACAACACTTCAACACTAATTTTATAAATGCAATATTAGCTGCCCAATTCACACTGCGCCCGCGTGGGGACTATAGCCCAAACCCTCTCGTGATGAGAGGAGGCCTGTGCCCAGCAGTGGGACGCAAATAGGCTGTAGTAGTAGTAGTAGTAGATATTATCTCTGTCTGCATGTCCGTTACCCCTTCACGCCCATACCTGGTCTACCGCTGGACGGATTTAGATCGAATTTAGTATGAAGTTTCGGTGCAAGAAGACTCCGTAGGCTACTTTGTATCCCGTAAAAACGCATAGCTCAAACAGAGTTGTGAGCAGAAGCTAGCCAATACCATGCCAATTATTTTACGCCATTTATATTTTGTATTTAACCAATGTTATAGCGTTCCCGCCTTCTAGGCTATGTCCTTTCTCGGGACTCGAACTCTCTCCAAACCAAAATGATAACAGACAGAAAAGGTTACTTTGTAATTTATAATATTAGTAGGTAGGTATTTCTATGCATAGTCCGTATAGTGACATTTATGTTTTAAAATCACTGCCAACCCTAAGCCGCATCAGATTAAAAATAATACAAAATTACGATCGCCTAATTTGGCCGTAGGCGTTGAAAATATGAGAATGGACATAGGGTTGGCACTCGTAAACTGTGGTCAGCCGACATATTAATATAGTTTAGCGCGGACCCCTGTAATAGTTTCCTTTATTGGGGTTCCGTAGGTAAATTCGTTATCTAACTGTCGCAGGATAATAAGGGTGCAGCTAAAATTAATTATAGGTTTAATAACTTTTTAAATCTTTATTAATGCTGGGTTGGGATTTTAATTTTATGTAGGTAGGTGAAATTGACGACTGCTTTGATAACTACTTAGGTAGAATGAGTATTTCCCGAGGGTCAAGCTAGTAACTGGAACACGTTGAATGAATGAATGAATGAATGACGGAATGAATGAATGAATGAAGATTTATTGTGTTTGAGTTAAGGTACAGAAGAAAACAGATGGTCAATGCTGTCATAGGTATTATATACCTACTAATTATATGGGAATACGTGACACTTTGAGCGTTTCTTAAAATTTCAAAGTCGAAACTTAGTTGAGTGTTCTTATCCAGAAAATTATTGCAATTTCTAAAAACTGAAGTTACGTACCTTTATTTCAAGTAACTTGTATGAGTTTTTTTTTGGTGAATTTATATATACTAAGTAATGCGTATCTTTCAGATTGAACTTTTTTGTTGGAAGATACAAAAATAGAAAAAAATATAGGGCTCTGTTCAGGCTTGACTTTGACCTAAAATCTGACTTAGGCTGTGGCCATAAGGAGCACTAGCGGAGCGGTGTAGACACCACCCATGTAACTGAGATCTTGCACTGCGAATTTAGATACTTATCGACATATCTTGGTGTATTCAAGTCTAGAGTGAATAGGCATCTTCTGGGTAAGCGTCTTCCACCTTAGACCTTACCATTACTTTCCATCAGGTGTGATTAGGGTCAAACGCAAGCCCTCTTTATTGAACACCACATAAACAAAACAAAGAAAATACAGAAATAATACACAACAAATAAGTAAGCAACAGGCGGACTTGTCGCTAAATAGCGATATCTTCCAGTCAACCTTAGAAAAGTGGAGAAGGCGAAAAGAATTGAGAACTACATCGATTTGTCGACAAAAGCAAGCGGTTACTTTGGTTTAAATAGTTGACTGTTTTGGGTCTAAAATTATGATATAAGTAAGATTTAACACAATTAACCATTTATCAGAAAATTATCAAGTTACATTGAGTTAACATCTAGTTTTTTTTATTACTTCTATAATTGATTAAGAACTGGCAAAGAACAGAGAGCAGTGGAAGATAGAAGGGGCGGTCTTTGCCCAGCAGCGGGATCTAATAGGCTAGGCGAGATCTAATAAGACAAGATAAGAATTAATTACTAAAATATACGCTCTCAGTCTAGACACAGCCTTAAATTAAAAAATAATCAAGCAACGGCCGAGTCCGTACCTGAGTGGTGTGCGAGCGGGACGCACTTACTGCCTCGTGCGGGGGCGACAGAGACGACGCGTTAATGAGCTGTCACCCCTCATCAGGGTAGAAACAGACAAGTGGATGTTTTTGTATTTACATGACGCGCAAGTCATTGTCATTATAGTCATCGCACGCGAGAATTCCAGAACTAGACATGTGGTTAAGAATTTCCACGTCATCGTCATAATTTCAGCAGAAAGACGTCACTGCTGAACATATTGTGAGGCCTAAGATGGAATGCCTCTGTGCCAGTAATTTCACCGGCTGCCTTAACCCCCTACCGGAACACAAACAGGGCGAGCACTGCTATTTGGCGGCATATGAGCGAGTAAGATGGTGGTAGCTATCCGGACGGACCTAGTACCAGGTCCTTCATCATCATCATCCTCATTTCAGCCGAAAGACGTCCACTGCTGGACATAGGCCTCCCCCAAGGCTCGCCACTCCGACCGGTCCTGTGCTACTTGCTCCCACCGGTTTCCCGCGACCTTCACGAGGTCGTCGCTCCATCTTGTTGGAGGCCTACCGACAACTCGTCTCCCGGTTCGCGGACGCCACCAGACCCTTCCACCAGCAAAATACCCTCAACCGCAATGAAATCGGGTCACTTTGTATAGTATTTACCATACAAAGTGACCCGATTTCATTGCGGTTGAGTGCATCTATCTTTTAAGCATAATTGTTAAATGTTTGTCTATTCAGAAAACATCGGATAATGGAAGATAAACTTGATAATTAAAATAAACTACACATTAATAAAATCAAAGTACACGTGGAGTTTTAATTATCTTTTAAATAATGAAGTTCAGAATATTTTAATTAAGAAGTGTTAATGAATTGTGAGTTGCCTAATTGTTAAGTGGAATGGTGGTCTAGGTTAATTATAGTTTTGTGTACAAACGAGAAAAAGCGAACTTCGTCTAGCGCAGACTTGGAATTTGCGTACCCCATGATATGTATAGACAGTTAAAGTTAAAGAATTGTAAAATTGGTCTGAGCCGTGGAAAACCCGCGATAAGCCGTGGTGGCCCAGTGGTTCGACCTAACGCCTCTCATGCAGAGGGTCGGAGGTTCGATTCCGGCTCGTACCTCTAAGTTTAATTTTGTGCGAAATTCAATCTGAATTTACCATTGAGCTGTTCGTGAGGAAACCTGCACGCCTCTGCGAAGTAATTCTAATAATTCTAATAGCAAGTCCCCAATGTGGGCCCAACTGAGCCCGCGTGGGGACTATAGCCCAAACCCTCTCATGATGAGGGGAGGCCTGTGCCCAGCACGCGGTGGGACGCAAATGGGCTATAGTAGTAGTACAAAACGTCGGTTTAGACGGTTTATCAATTAAAGTTTTTTTGCAATAGATAAGTACAACATGTAGGTAGTAACTTTACTACCTACATGTTGCGTATTTTTAGCGTTGTTACTTAACAACGCTAAAAATACCACACACAATAATCAAAACATAGAAAACACTTCCATTTTACTGACTGAGTGAGACAAACAACGCACAGCCGATACTAAGTACTCATCGTAGAAATAATCAATATAAAGTAATTAGTTTTCTTATTGGGAGTACTATTAAGAGAGGATTTTCCGAAAATGTGAAAAAAATCTCGTGAAATTGTGTGAAGGTTACGTAGAATTTTTTCGGCGACTCCTTTTTCGATTTTATTCAAAATGGCGGTACTATCAGTTTCATAATGTTTTAAAAGCTTTGTAAAAGTCGACTAGCGAGTTCTCACTTACTTAGTGTTCTATTTTCAGCAAATGTTATATTTTTTCCGTCAGTACTTACCTACTTTAAATATACTTATTCTATTTTCTCCAACCGTCGTTAAACCGTCCACTTTACCTACTTGACAATTTTAGTCAGTTACTAGGGTATGTTTTATAAGATAAGAATATTACAATTACTATTCATGGGTTTATCCCTATCATTGCTATTTAACGGCTAAATAAAATACATTTAGTGTGGAGTTTTTTTTCTCTATTGCCCGCGTGGGGACTACATCCTAAACTCTGTCGCGATGAGAGGAGACCCACAGGTCGCGATGGGCACACCCAGCAGTGGGACGCAAATAGGCTGTAGTAGTAGTAGTAGTATTGTCAGAGGATTTTTTAGTTTAGATTTCCAGTGGAGGAAAATATCGTGAGAAAACCGGCTCGCATGCAATATTCAAGAATGGGTCTGAAGTTTCTAATCATATGGGCCCGCGTGGGGACTAAGTACAGCCTAGACTCTGTCGCGATGAGAGGAAGACTGTGCCCAGCATTAGGACGTAGATAGTCTGTTGGATGAAGTTCTCTCCATACAATGGAGACGTCTGTGACTACTACTACAGCTGTCCCACTGCTGGGCACAGGCCTCCTCACGAGAGGGTTTGGACTATAGTCCCCACGCGGGCCCAGTGCGGATTGGGGACTACGTCTGTACTGGAACATAATAATTATAATATTGTTGTTATTACTTAAAATTATAAAATTTTAAATTTAATACACTAAGGATGAATTTTAAATTTAATTACCCAAAGTAAACATAATAAATTACGACAATTTCGTTGCTAAAGAGTTCGTACTAAAGGTAAATGATTCTTCAAATCGGTTAAAAATCACAAATTCCCCTAGGAATGTACCTGTACCTGTTACCGTCCGAAGTTGGAATATAAAATTTGCGTATACTTTTAATGTTAAATATGCATCAAAAATTTTCAATGAAATCCAAGGTAGCTATGTCCGAAGCATCGTGAATTATTACTGAGACATACAATAGAAAAGCAGTCTCGAGGGCTCTTTAAAATATTTTTGCTTGCTTCGTGTATAAAAAATTATAAGTATTTCTATCTAACATTTTATGATAAAAGGGTTAAGAGTCCGGCGTTTCTCAATTTTTCATACAAACGTAGTTTCGCTTTTATTCTCAAATTACTAAGCAGATTGACTCGAATCTTGGTACACATAATAAAATCATTATTATGAGTGTCCGAAATTAGTAAAAATCGTGGTAAAATAAAACGCAATAAAATTACAGCCAAAAAACTGAATTTTTAAGTTTGTATGGAGGAAACGAAAATGGTCCTAGTTTTTTGTTATTCAATTTATTACAATCAAAGTGTATTTTTGACACTAATATCTCTGCTCTACTATCACTTACTTGTAAGATTTGGTGCCAATCTGATAAGTAGTTTGCGAAATAAAACGTAACTAGAGATCTTCTACTAAGTACCTATCTAAAGTCCCGTGCCTTCACATTTCAAAACGCTTCAATGTATATAAAAAGCACCACCAACACTCTCAACACATGTGTGAGTGCTGAGACAGCCATCAACTATGCGTTGAGAGTGTTGGTGGTGCTTTTTAAATAATAATGAAAAAATTGAAGCGTTTTGAAATGTGAAGGCGCGGGACTTTAGATAGTAGAAGATCTCTACGTTTGTATGGAGAAAGGAGCGTACTGGGGACTCTTAACAAAGTAGGTTAAGACGCGAATATTCGCACACATAAGACGTTGTTTCTTAGTTTTCTGTATAAAAATATATCAATAGAATAGACAGTTCCAAATTTCACTTCAGCGGTTTTTATTTTATGATGAAAAGAAGTGCTGTCAAAAATACAATGTCTTTGATAAAACTTCCTAAGAAAACATTAGGTACGTTTGAAATACATTTCACAGCACAGAATTTTCCCGCCCACCGACCCAAAGTGTCAACAATCTGAACGGTTTATAAACTTTCCCTACATTTTCACTATCTGTGCTGTGGCCTGACAGTGCATCTCGCTCAAACTGATTACGAGCGAGCGGGACAAAAGAACAAAACTGCAGCATGCACTCTCGTATCGCGACGTTAATTCAAATGCAATACTTCGAGCGACGAACTCGTCGGTGAATTATTTTGTTGCAGGGCTTTTGACAAAACGACCGAAATCCGGTGGAAAAACTTTGGGTTGTCATTTTGGACGATACTTATTGGGAAATGCTTGTGAAGTATTGGAAAGGCCCTTACTGATTCTGAATACTAAAAATAAGATTGTATAACTAATACAATACAATATACTTTATTGAACACGGAAAGTATGACATACAGCAGGCAGTCTTATCGCTTAATAGCGATCTCTACCAGACAACCTTTGGATAGTGGAGATGAAGAAAAACAAACTAGGTTGGTAGGCGGTACAGTGTTTCTCGTAGGCTAGATCTTAACTTGTATATTACCATCTGTTCTTGTGAAATAAATGTTCATTCATTCGTTCATCCATTCAACGAATTTACGCGAAAGGAATGCGAACTGACGTATGAGGTCCTAGCGCGAGGAACTCAGTTCGAAGCTAAGTGCATTTGTTATTCCAGCTGTCAGGTGAGATAGAGGATTCTGTGCTGTGGTCCAATCCAGTTCGCCAGCACATTTTGCAACTTATAGGTCCAAAAGTGAACACATGTCAGTGATCGACGTTCCATGGAGATAGTTTAGGTTCTCATGCAGCCAATAGGATCGCTGAAGCGTCGCTATACAAATGATAAATAAGATTCGACACTGATATTTTACCGATTTTTTTTAACCCTTCACATTTCACGGCTATCTACTTATCATAGTATTTAGTAAGGATTTTAAATATTCTGTGCCCTTAGGAGCCTTGGTAAACTAGCGGTTTGACCTACCGCCTCTCTTGCCTGGGGTCGGGGTTTAGAAACCGGCTCGCCCCTCAGAGTTAGGTGGTACTTTGTCAGTTATGTGCGAATTTCAATTTGAAGTCACCGTGGACCTTTTCGGTGTAGGAACACACCGTGAGGAAACCTGCACGCATCTGCGAAATAATTCAAGACTTCTTCTGCGTTGAAAGTAAAAAGGACTATAACTTTTATTTACGATATATTCGATTTAAGTAAATAAAAAAGCTTATAAATACATATTATAGCTCCAAATTACGCTCTATCTAAATTTGAAAACTGCGTTCCGGACATTAACTTTAACAAACAGACAGACAGACCGAAAAAAAAAGAGACATTTCCTCTTAATTTTTATAGTATAGATGGATAGATTTAATTTAATACAGGAAAAAAACAAAAAGGTGCCGCCGGCTGTATTCCCCACTTTACTCGATCATCAAAAAATAATGGATCACCAGTAATTTCGGTGACCTTTTATATTTTTTGTCTTGACAAAAGTTTGGCTTATTTTCGGATGATAGAATATTTTCTTTGATCAAGTGTTCCTACGCGACGATGGTATTTGGTCTCATTTGGGACTTCGGGATTACGTTATCTACTGGGTTCAAAAGCTTTACTATACATATAATAAAGCTGAATGTTTGTTTGTATGTTTTTACTATCAAGCTAAAACGGCCCAACCAATTCGCGTGAAATTTGGCAAACAGATAGTTTGTAACCTGGAATAACACATAGGCTACTTTTTATTGTGATATTTATTATTTATAGGTAATCAATTATTTTCTATTTTATCGTGATTTGGCGGTATAGATGGCGCCGCGGTGTCGCAGTCTAAGTCAATCTGTCAACCTAAAGAATAACATTATAGACATAAAGAATAACATTTTTTTAAGTTAGACGTGAACATATACATAATATACCTAGTGGTTCGTGAGTTGTAGACTACGCGAGTCTATTTATCAACGCTTAAATATGTTTATTTACATCTTGAACCCCATGGATCCGCCATTTTGAAAAAAAAACATTTTTTTTATCGAAATGTTATTTCTTCATAAGAATTTAAGGTCTACAATCCCTGTACAAATTTCGCTCAATGGGACGGGCGTCGCCTCCTACACAGTACAGACCCCATCACACATAAATATAGAAGCAAATAAGGTGATCAATACATGAAATATTAAATTAACTATTAATAGAAATAAAATACTAAATTACTAATATTGGAATTAGATACCTACGAATAGTCCTGCGAACAATGTGCCCCGCCCACTGCCACTTAAGGCTCGCAATTCTTCGGGCTATGTCGGTGACCCTACTTCTACTGCGGATATCCTCATTTCTAATTCTATCACGCAGAGAAACCCCGAGCATAGCCCTCTCCAATAGCATATATCGCCAATAGCATAGCGAGCATAGCTCTCTCTCTCGTGAAGGTCGCGGGAAACCGGTGGAAGCAAGTAGCACAGGACCGGTCTGTGTGGCGAGCCTTGGGGAGGCCTATGTCCAGCAGTGGACGTCCTTCGGCTGAAATGATGATGATGATGAACAACAATAACAAAAATACTCTTTATTGAACACCATTTCTCATTTTAAAGGATGTTCAAACATAACTACAACTATCATACCTACTTTTGCCCTTCCCAGAGTTTCAAACTGTCTCAACCATACATTCATAAATGCCAGCTGATGTAACATTAAGAAAAGCTAAAAAAGGTTTACAATAATAATTCTATACAGTTTCTAAAATTAGCCTTACAATTACATAACCTACACAGAGTTACTATTTGTAAAAAAAATCACCCAGGGTTACGAAGACTCTTGAAAAGGTGCCCAATTAGTTTAATTTTGCTCTACAATTGGATCTCAGATGTAACGAGATCTGCCAATTTGCAATTTCAATTTTGTGTAGGATTTTTCTAAAGACGTAAGTACCTAATGTGAATGGAATGTGTGCTTCTCTTCGTCGTCGACAAGTAGAGTTACATATGTACATGTCCTTAGTACAGTACAGTAGTACGTATCTACAGTCAACTGTAAAGTTAATTATATACTCCGCCAAAGCATCAAAATATGTATAAAGAGACATGTACCTATGTATGTTACATGTATAAGATAATGTTTCTATGTATGTAGCTACATGCAACCAGTATTCAAAATTATTTAACTAAACGTGAGTAATTTATTACATTGACCAATCTGGAAAAACATCCTTTCATTAGGTACTTCAACAAAATACCTGCCTAATACATACACCCATAATCACATAAACGTAACTCGTTCTGATTTAAAAAAGGCGGGCTTAAAATTGTATCACTACGTGCAAATTCCCGCCAAAATCGTGACCGGCATGGCATAGACTAGCGCAGTAATTGAAACTTTTTAAATTTAAAAAACATGTTTGCGGCCAGCGTCATCACAGCCATGCGGGATTATTTGAAAATCGAATAATTGTATATATCCGATTGGAGGCACGTTTGCAATGCGTGCAACGTCAATGTCAGTTTTGTAATTAAAAATGTTGCATAAATAGAGGACTCTTTTACTGAAAAATAAAAGAGATGAACAATTGGCTATGGGTGAAAAATGACAATGTGCTCGATTTTTTTTTTATGGATAGGAATAACCTTCCGTATCAAGAGAAAAAAATCTCAGAATTCTCCGTGCCGTAGATTTCGCGTTAAAAAAAGAAATTGATTTTGTGTTATGACGATTGAAATAAAGGTGTTTCCTTGGTCCAAGTATGCAGCACTACTTCTTGAAAAAAACAATAATGTTAATAGTGTCAACACTTTTTTTCAAGAAGTAGTGCTGCATACTTGGACCAAGGAAAAAATATCGAGCACATTGTCATTTTTCACCCATAGCCAATTAGCGTATCAAAATAAACAGAGCATTCCTTTCCGGCAGCCGCACATTTAAAATATCAGTTAAAAAGCAACATTAATTATTAGGTGCACCTAATGTTGCACCTGGAAATAAATTTTGTAATGTTCTCTGATAAATAGTTAAGTTTTAATTTAATGTTTATGGTTCTTTAAGATATATTAGCTAAGTATTAATAAAATTAAATAGGTATCGATATTATTAATGAGTATAATACTAATGACCGACGCCCGTACCTATATCCATAAAACGACTTGTTTTAGCTACGGACGGACGGTTGAAATTTGACAAAGATTTGACATATGTTCCATAGACAATCTGTCAAATTTTAAACACCCGTAACTATGTAGGTACAGTGATTGTCTTACAATACAACCATAGACTAGAGAAACTTCTTACAACTTTTTCACAATATAAAATTCATCCATTCAAAATCAAAAACTTTTAATGCTTCAAAATTGTTATTCTTGAAGTCGACTATCCATTAATGCAACTCTTGGATGCTAGGGTTCCTAGGAACACTAGACTTTCATAAAACCTGATATTGCTTTTGGCATATTAATATGCTTGGGAAAGTTTCCAGGTTTTCCAACAAGGATATTATCAGGTTTTCCAACCTGGATATTATAGTATTCTGAAAATAATGTCCCGTTGAAATGATAATTTCCTTTGTCTGTATTGTTGTGTAGTTTTATACAAAAAAATAAAAAGGCTTTGGTCACCTCGACTTGGATTGCACTCTAATTTATATTCAGCCTAAGTGTAAGTTAGGTACTTACTTACCTCTGACTACTAGGCATATACTTATTTAACACTTAAGATGTGCGGAGATTTAAACCCTCTTCTCCCTCTGAAAGAGAGGTGGTAGAGATCTTCTACTATCTAATCTAAAGTACCGCGCCTTTACATATCAAAACGCTTCAATCTATTTATTATTATTTAAAAAGCACCACCAACACTCTCAACGCATAGTTGATGGCTGTTTCAGCACGCACACATGTGTTGAGAGTGTTGGTGGTGCTTTTTAAATAGTAATAAATAAATTGAAGCGTTTTGAAATGAAGGCGGGACTTAGATAGTAAAAGATCTCTAGCTCAACCACTAGACTACTACGGCTTCTTCTGCTTACTAAAAGTCGGCCGAAATTCTAAAATTATAATTACTAGGTCTACTAATTAGGTGTTTAGGTGTCAACTCCTAGACTCCTACCTTTACCAGTCACGCGAACACGAAACGAGGCACAACTCATTTAGAACTGGTGCTTCACTGCGTGACCAAAAGCTTTCGTAGTCACTTAAATACTTAAAATCATGCGGACAATCGTGTAGAAAAGTGAATTCCCTAATGTTATATTAATACTAGCTTCCGCCCGCGACTTCGTCCGCGAGGAATTCGGTTATCGCGTTCCCGCGGAAACTATGCGTTTTTGGGGATAAAAAGTAGCCTATGTCCTTTCCCGGGACCCTAACTATCTCCATACCAAATTTCATCTCAATCAGTCCAGCGGTTGAAGCGTGAAGAGGTAACAGACAGACAGACAGAGTTACTTTCCCATTTATAATATTAGTATGGATTACTTTAGCCGCTTTTGCTTTTACCGCTTTAACTACCTTTTCCGGGATAAAAAGTAGCCTATTTTGTCAACCCGGGGCTCAAACTATTCTCACACCAAATTTGATCTAAATCGGTCCAATGGTTTAATCGTGAAGAGCAGACAGAGCAGATATTGGTGACGCCTCTGGTGTTACAAATGTCTATAGGCGGCGGTAACCGCTTTCTATCAGGTGGGCCATCTGCCTGTTTGTCCGTCTATAATAATAATAATAAAGATAGGCAGACAGAAAGATGGACAGACAGACAGGGTTACTTTCACATTTATATGATTAGTATGGATATTATGCCTGATGAAAGTGTTATAAAGGTTACGTTGACAATTCTGCTACTGGTGACCAATATTTTATGCCAGTGTGGCACCAAAAAATTAAAAGTAGCCGTGGTGGTCTAATGGTTCGACCTACCGCCTCTCATACAGAGGGTCGGGGGTTCGATTCCGGCTCGCACCTCTAAGTTTACTTATGTGCGAAATTCAATTTGAATTTACCACTACGCTTTTCGGTGAAGGAAAACATCGTGAGGAAACCTGCACGCATCTGCGAAGTAATTCAAAGATGTGTGTGAAGTCCCCAATCCGCACTGGGCCCGCGTGGGGACTATAGCAAAAACCCTCTCGTGATGAGAGGAGGACTGTGTCCAGCAGTGGGACGCAAAAAGGCTGTAGTAATAGTAGTGGCAATACAAAAATTAAAAATTCTAATCCATAAGAAACCTGCTTTATGTGTCAATGTCATATTTATTTAGCCACTTGCGCGCACGCCAGTCCGCGATAGCGCGTGTTAGTTTAAGATAGCAGTACATTACACGACTCTATCCATCATATCGGATTATCCCTTTTCGAAAACCAGCCAAGTTCGCAACTTTCGGTGCCTTTGATACATTATCGAGCCTTTAATATGATAATGTCGATTAGTGTCAGCGAAATCAAGGGAAGTTTATGTGGCACTTTATTTTCCTGTACCTACGCCCACAACTTGATAACAACCCCCGGTTTTATGTTATAAGTACTGTACTTAACACCAATTCTTGCCATGATTTTTTAAATGTCGTCCCTAAGAGGAGACTCAACGCCTTAAGGCACCACATTCGTCTTTATTCCTCGTTTTCAGAAATCGCAGCGACTAATTAATATTTAATTAGGTACCTAAGTATTTATTATTCCTACACACGAGATTCAAGTTAATGTACCAACCAGGTGAATTCTACGAAGAGAGAACTTTTTTATTAATTTATTAATTAAAACGGGTTTCAAAACTTTCAAAGTTAGATTATTGTTTTCTTTTGAACCTTGAAATTCGATAATAGGTAATTTAAAAAGCGCCAATAAAAACTTGGGGCAGTGTGAAAATTAATAACTAAGCGCTTTGTTCTTTTGCCTTTTTTTTAGCACTGATAAAGAGATGTCGTAAAATCCGGTCAAAGTTGCGGCATCCACTTTTTGCGAACGTTTAGGTACCCTATAGTCAATGCGTGGTGAGATGCTATGCTAACGATGAACTAAAAGGTGCTCAAACACCAACTGATGAGACTGGCTGAAAATAAATATCCATGGACCATTTTTTTTTGTTTGCTGCAATCTGCCGGGGTGCTAATACCGTCGCAATTTACCCCTAACTTGGTTAGATCCGGGCTGCTAAGTCCAACGCAGTCTAGATTCTATTTTAAAGCTCGCAGGAAAATATGACAGTTTTTTGCTAAGCGCCTCGTTATAACCAAGTAATATCTTTGAATTTGTGACACCATCAAAATCGATATACCCACAGTAAAATTTACATACCTCAGGTAAATTTGACCTACCTATAAAAATGGGATATGTAATTTAATACCTTTTCTCAATTATGAATTTATTGTTATACTAATAATAATAAGTCTATACTAATAATAAGTCTGCAGAAAAGAAGTCGCATTTGCAAAATTAAAATAAACTATCAAGACGAGAGGACTATATTATATAAACGATACTGAACACAAAAAAAACGATTTTTAGAAAATTTGTCTACTGGATTGGATTGGATTGGAGGGAGCGAGTTAAAGTCCCATTATCTTGCTCCTTATTTATTTAATCGTATGGCTAAATCTAAATACGATACAGGGATTATATATGTATTTTCAAGTCGATTATCCACTGTACAGCTTCGTTGTTGAGTGTGATCAGGTCTTCAGGGGGGCCACCGGTGTATCTGGTTAAAGGACAGTTCCGAATAATGTGGTCGATGGTCTGCGAGCAAATGTCGAGGAGATTATATGATATTGAGATTGGTATTATTTAGACAGATGATCTCTTGATCACACAACATCTCTTGAAAAGACAACCCAAGGCTTCCTATACACACTGAATTTATCAACCCTACCAAATGCCGCTTTAAATCCAGGAATGCTTCCTCCAGTATCAGCAGAATTTAACTTTAAGCAGGATTGGTTGCTGTCTTGGAGCACATCAATGGCGGGCAAGCCGGATGCTCAAATTGTACCCGGAACTAAATTAAACGGATTTCATCTACCGAGACGGGTTTGGTGTACTTTAATGCATTCACTGCCACTTCTTTTTACGGACTTTCGCCAGGTGCCACATCTGTCATTAAGGGAACATTGCAACGCACATGTGCGTTCAAGGCACTGCGGGAAAGGCAGCAAAACGCATATATGCGTCGATGGCAGTGAATGCCTTAAACCGCCTACGTACGGGCCATACGTCTGCGCCCAATACAAGCACCGTTGCGGTTGGGTGGACTCACCTGCTTGCGAATGTGGCGCCGAAACGCAGACCATCTTGCTACTATAGTATTTGAATAAATCATATTTTTAATCTCCAATGCGCTTTCGATACTTGTTTTGTTGGTATTCGTTTAGCATTTAGCAATGCATTTACAAGACGACACACATAATAAGTACATAACTTTCCTGTTACTTGTTAAGACTTATAGCATTACTAGCCGAGGCCCGCGAACTTCGTCCCGCGTAGACTTAGAATTTGCGTACCCGATGATACTATACATATAGGTAGTTATAGTTATAGAAGTACTGAAAAATTGGCTTGACCCGTGGAAAACCTTTTCCCGTGGAAATATCGGGATAAAAAGTGTGTGTAACTATGTCATTGCCCGGGTCTCAAACTATCTCCATACCAAATTTCATCCAAATCGGTCCACTCGTTGCGACGTGAAGGAAGGACAAACAAACAAATAAACACACTTTCAAATTTATAATATTAGTATGGATAGCCTGCAATTTTAACATTGACCTATAATAAGTAATAGCATATGGACGAACAGTGCCTAACAGAATATGTCAAAATATATGGAACAAACTGACATTAGAAAATACGTTCCATTATGCTAATAATAATAATTATGTGGCTCCTAGCCACAGCATCATGCTGAGCTGTCCGTCCAGCCCTTTCGGCTGATCGTTATAATTGCTGTTTTTTTTATAAATTGTATTTCTTTTATTTTTACGCCGAATAACCCATTCTTATTCTTATTCCTAATAACGCCTCTTTATAACGAAGGCCAAACGGGTGCCCGAGCTGTTCGGGCACCCGTTTTGACGGGGCCGTTTTTCTCCGGCTGATTATGAATCCTTTAAAGAACGATTTGCTAGTTGGGTCTCATCAGTTATGTCACATCACCAGGCTATTTTGATTTAAAGTTCATTTTAATTAAAAATGATATGACGATGACTGCATGGCTAAGGCCTTTGCCTTTCCCTTCTGGGATAAATGAAAAAAAAAATGTGTCAGCTCTCTGTCACTGGCTGATAACAATTTTAATTTCACCTCCCTGAATACAAATAAGTAGGTAATTGAGCAAACTTCGGGTGAGTAATAAACACTCATGTTTATGGAACACTGTAATATATTCCCGTTTTGGCGAACTTCTAAAGAAAACAAGCGTGAACTTGGTATTGGACAAACAATCATTTTTCAAGATATTCGTAAATATAGAACATTCGGTTCGTTCGGGAAAATTTACGCTTAGTAATGATGTTGGCATAAAGAAAAAAAAAGTGTCGAAATCAAAATGCTCGTAAATTTCACGTCTTGACACTTAGTAACCTCACGATGCGAGCTAAAATACGACAAATCTATTTTAAAATGCCGTACATTTTAATAAAATATTAATCAATCTGTGTATTGTTTTGAAAGCGTTTCAAAATCACATCTATTTTTTTAAATAATTTATGCTCGTAAATTTTACTTTGGGAAACTCACAATGCTCACAAATACGGTAAGTAAATCTATTTTAAATTTCGTAAGTAAATTTTAATAAAATATTATCTACTTATATCTGTGTATAATTTTGAATGCGTTCCAAAATCACACCCATTCTTTTGGCACACAGTTCCCTGATGCCATAACACAAAAAAAACTGTTCTTTATTTTATTCTTCTTCAAAGGCGTGGAGAGTAGCTGCCAGTATTCCAAATACAGATAAGACTACGTTAGTCATATTCGTTGAGCATCTTCCTTAGACCCCGTGTGAGAGCAAAATTTAAACAAATGAATGCGGTGTTGATCCGCTTATGAGTTCGCGCCCCGCTGCGCTTTATAATACGAAGTAGGGTTTAATGAAAATGGCGGTTTACAAGACGGCATCAAACCTCAGTGCAATCACAAAAAGCCTTTAGGTAAGTAAATATTATTTTCTGAGCTTTATCAGTGAAGACAACGTGAGAAAAGCTGCACGTAGCTGCGACCTGTGTAATTCAAAGATGTGCCTGACTGGTGTTCGCGACGAGGGCAATCGTGTATGAATTTGCCGCTAGAGGCAAGTCGCGTGAGGTGGAGTGTTGCCGATTTAGCACAGTATGTACCATATTATAGGTACACTAAATTTAGTGGCAGATCTGATGTCTACAAAACTTCTAATGACACGTGACATTGACACTGTTTCTCGATAGGTAATAACAAACTTGATAGCTGTCAATGTCAGCCATATTTCACATCACAGTGGCGCCAACTGGTGAGCAAAAATACGGTGGTCTTCATTAAAGAGCGTTTATTTCTCTCGTGCGAAAATCTGCTTTTATTCTTCATCTAATTATTTAAGTGTAATTGATGTATTTTTATTTTTCAATCTTAATTAAAACTGAAACAATACTGAATACAATACTTCGGTAGAATTTCGTTGCTTTTAACAAAAACAATGACTGTAGTTAATATAGAAGAAAGCGCCGCTGAACGTGATGTAAATTCTTGAAGAGCGAAATTCTTTGTAAATTCTAATAAGTAAGTAGTTAAAACTTAAAGTAGAGAAACTGTTTATCTGTTTATAAAGTGTTAAATAATAAAGTGGATTCATTTTAATTATTCAACTCGACTGAATAATTCTACTTACTTGCATAAAACTGACCAGTAAAACTAGGATTCGAAGTACACTCAACCGCAATGAAATCGGGTCACATCATTTGTAAGGAAAATCTTGTACAAAGTGACCCGATTTCAATGCGGTCGAGTGTACTTCGAATTGACATAAGTCAATATACAGGTATAAACCTACGTGCTGTTTGAAGGTACATTACACAAGGAAATATACTTACAGAAACACGCAATCATAGACGTAAATAATATAGACCCGGTCTAACGTACACGTAATATGTCCCCACTTCCACGGTGTCCAATCCAAAGTTCTGTCACCGAGCGTGCGTGACAATAAGCGTTTTTAAAAAAACTTTTTTCGAAACTGTTTCTCAGTATCTAAAAACTCGTCTCGTTGTTGAAAAAATGTGACCCACCTTTAGTGTCACGATATAAGTTTAACTTTGGATTGGACACCAATGAAGTGGGGAAACATAACATGTATCTACGTTAGGCCGGGTCCATACGAAGTATTATTTATGTCTATGCACGCAATACATTGGTATACTCAAAAAACATAAACATTTAGCGCAAGTTAAAATAAGGCCCCCACAATTACAGTCGTAATCCCGTTACGGAATCCCGCAACGGAATTCCGATTCGGAAATTCCGAACGCATGCTCGCCATACAAAATGTATAGACCTGCCACATACAAGCAGTAATTTTCCGTTCGGAATTCCGAACTGAATGTGTGTGGTAACTGGTAGGTCTATACATTTTGTATGGTGGGCATGCGTTCGGAATTCCGTCGCGGGATTCCGTAACGGAATTCTGACTGTATGTGGCGGGCCTAACAAATGCAATAACAATAAACGTTCACTCGTCTCCTACTGAAACTCTCCCTAAGCGCTTTAGACGGACATTGAAATATGTTATGTTACATTTGAAATCCGAACGAATTCAAAAATCGATTTCGATTCAAATGTCAGCGGATACGGTAGAGAGCTGATTGATTGAATTTCGGCCCGTTGTGTTGGCTAACCTGGGTTTATATGATACATAATAATATGTAACATATGGATACGTTGGTTGAATAAGGATATACATTGGTTTGTTATTTGTTTTAGGAAAATAGCTAATTGGCCTGGAGGTCGGATCACGATATAACATTTGGTCTATGTCGGGATGTAATGGTAATAATAAGTATCATAAATAATATTTTTTTACTTAATCAGTACACCAAGAACTGATGAACAGGGTAATGGAAATCTTTAGTTAGGACCAAATTAGATAAAGACTTTCTGATACTTTTGTTATCCATCCATCTACTACTACTACTACTACAGCCTACTTGCGTCCCACTGCCGGGCACAGGTCTGCTCTCACCACAAAATGGTTTGGGCTATGGTCCCCACGCGGGCCCAGCGCGGATTGGGGTCTTCACACACATCTTTGAATTACTTCGCAGATGCGTGCAGGTTTCCTCACGTTATTTTCCTTCACCGAAAAGCTCAGTGGTAAATTCTAATTGAATTTCGCACATACGTAAACTTTAGAGGTGCGAGCCGGGATCGAACCGCCGACCCTCTGCATGAGAGGCGGTAGTTCGAACCACTAGGCCACCACGGCTCAATCCATCAATCACGCATCCATCCATACTCCATTATAAATGCGAAAGTTACTCCGTCTTCCTGTCTGTCAGTCTGTTAGGTACCTCTTCACGCTTAAACCGCTGAACCAGTTAAGGTGAAATTTGGCAAGGAGGTAGTTGCAATCCCGGGAAAGGACATAGGCTACTTTGTCTCGGACAACGCATAGTTCTAAAACTATACCCATATGAATGAACCCAACACAACATAACACTAATTCTCTTTAACGCAATAAAAGTACACCTACTTAAACAGATACTTAAACATTGTATTGTACATTTAACCCTGTTTAACAGCTTTCTATAAAAGTGTAAAGCGGAATCACCTATTCGAACCAAACATTAAGTTTATTATCGTTGTTAATGACTGCCTCGGTTGAGTGGTGACAGCTCTTAATGGAGATCTTCAATTTAACGTTTATTAGTGCAAATACAAGTTTATTCTTCCAGTAATCACTCACATTGTGAAGAACATGTTCTAACTTGGACATTTTTATCTTTACTACAACAGCATATTTGCGTATTTACCGCTGGGCACAAGCACGCACAAGCCTCCTCTCATCGCGAGAGGTTTGGGATATAGTCCCCACGCGGACCCAGTGTGGATTGGGGACTTCACACATATCCTAGAAATACTTCGGTCACGGCTTATAAAAGCACGATTTCGAGCACAATTCGAATGAAGTGAATGAATGTTTGCGTGCGAGGACGTCTGTACACTTTGTAAATGTGTGTGTACAAACTACGCGGGCCAGTGATCCTCTCTCCATCTCCGGATGAAACAAATGACGGTAAGGGCGAATTGGGCGCGAGTTGCGCGCCGGCTAGATTCAGGCGGGTGATTCCGTGGCCATTTTGTACGAGTACTATTATATTATTAAAAATCTGAGATTTAGCTTAGCATAATGAAGACCACCGTATTCCTGCTCACTATACAAGTTGTCGCCACTATCTAGAAGGTGTTGGCCGTCAATGGCAAAGATTTTCATTTCGTACAATAGTGTCCAAGGCAATAGTGCCAATTTAGCATCTAATATGGCACAAAATGTACTTACTAAACTGGCAACATTGCACCTCGTAGAACTTCTAGTGGCGAATTCACACGCGGTGATTAGATGTTAGCTTACTTAGTTTCAATCTTACATTACAAATGAAATGATGAACGTATCCAATAAGCAGCTTTTCCAGAGCGAAGCGTTCGATTTCATTTTCTTCGTCGACTCGAGTAATTTACTGTTTAAAACCTAACTTTACGGAAGCTGAATCCAGACTTACTTAATTGATCTACTTACAATAACTTGTTGCATTGCCTGCAAGATTTGAAGTACAGAAGTTGAATAATTGCCAAGTTGCCAAACACCGTAATACCTGGACTTTGGAGAGTACTCTTTCAATTTATTTCTGAGAAATTTATGCTATTTTGACTAATAGTTTTGACAAATGAGAATCTAAATACGATATTGTTTGGTTACAACCGCCAGTATTATCATAGGTATTTACTTAAACATTATTAAGGCCCGGTTCCTATATCCACGAAACGCCTCGTTTTGCCTACGGACGGTTAAAATTTGACAGATTCTCTATGGAACAAATGTCAAAAATCAACCGTCCGTAGGCAAAACGAGGCGTTTCGTGGATATAGGAACCGGGCCTTATGGAATCTTTTAAAATATATTATTTAAAATGTTTAAGCTAAGCAAAAGTAGACTAACGAGGTGTACAACTCTCGGAGCCTTTTTTATGTAAAAATATTGAAAAACAAGCAGACGGCCCACCTTAAGGTAAGTGAATTTGCAACACTAGGGGCATCATCAATGCGTTGCCGATCTCGAAAATATTTGATGACCCCCTTTTTGAAAAGCCCCAAATTGTAGCGCAGAGGGAAAATCGAGGCAGGAAGTTCATTCCAAATACTAATTGTAAGCGCTAGAAACGTTCTAGAGAACCTAGAAAATGGGCATGAAGCCTTATAGTTCTATAAGGTGGGAAAAGACTATGATTTTTCATAAATGTGAAAGTGTGTTTGTTTGTTAATTTGTTTGTTTGTTTGTCCTTCCTTCACGTCGCAACGAGTGGACCGATTTGGATGAAATTTGGTATGGAGATAATTCGAGACCGAAGAGACGAGAAATTCAAATTGAATTTCGCACATAAGTAAACTTTGAGGTGCGAGCCGGAATCGATCCCCCGTCCCTCTGCATGAGAGGCGGTAGGTCCGACCACTAGGCCACCACGGCTTGTCACGGGTTTTCCACGGCTCAGACCAATTTTTCAATACTTCTTTAACTTTAACTGTCTATACATATCATGGGGTACGCAAATTCCAAGTCTGCGCTAGACGAAGTTCGCGGGCATCGGCTAGTACACATATATACTCGTAGGTATAGGTTCGCGCGGGCTAGTTTTCCGCAACTCGACGTCATGATTGCGCCTAATTTGCGTGGTTTTGGCTGGCGGGGCTACTCCTGCCAGCCCAGGTCCTGAAGAAAGCCTAGCAGACCCTTAATGTTGCCGACGACTTCCTGGAGCGACCTCGGATTTCCGAGGTGTGTTGCCCGGTACGTTTCCACGTGGCTAGTACACATATATTTGAATTATCTTTTTAAGAATGCTTCCACAGTGTACCCTGCCCCCCTGCCCCCCCCCCCCTACGCTGTCCATAATGGACCTTTCCCATTTGAATAACAACGCGACCTCTGTCATCGCAGACCGTTATTAAAAGATTCACTTTATTCTCATGTGATGGATGAAAAATATAATAACATGTAACCTAGTAATGCTTTTTTTAATGTCAATGTAAAACGGTTGAAAGTTCCAATCGGGAAAGGCAACGGGTGTAAACATATCTCGAAGAATGAGGTCTCAGGAACTCAGGGCGGATAGATAATTTTATTTTTAGGATAATTTAGACAAAGCATGTGGTGTATTTAACTATGGTAAGTATTTTTAAATTAAATATATTATTGTGCATAATATAGTCTAAAGAAAAGTCACTATTTATCACCGTTTATAAATCGATCGAGAACTAGAGATCTTCTACTATCTTAAGTCCCGCGCCTTCACATTTCAAAACGCTTCAATTTTTTTTTTAATTTTTTTTAAAGCACCACTAACACTCAAAACACATAGTTGATGGCTGTCTCAGCACGCACACATGTGTTGAGAGTGTTGGTGGTGCTTTTTAAATACATTAGAGCGTTTTGAAATGTGAAGGCGCGGGACTTTAGATAGTAGAAGATCTCTATTTGTCAGATTTCAATTTGTATGATATACTTGTGAGCGTATTTTATTTTATTTTATGTTATGTATAGTTTATCTATTTAGGAGTAAGTATTTTAATGTATCACCGTCTGTGTCTTTTCACCGAGCGGTCTCAGCGGAAGACCAGCGTGACTTGACTCTGGCGCCAGGCCAACATATGCTGAGTTGAGACCGTTTCGCAACTATCACTTCTTCTCGTCTATTTCTCTTTTTATGTAAACATGTATGTGTGATGTTGCGAATAAATGTATCTTTCTTTCTTTCTTACTTACTGAAGACTTCAAAATATAACTAATTTATTTTGAGCGGATTTGCTACATAATAATTTACGCCCCGCGCGTCGCGTTATCATCGGTGCCTGGAAGAGTCAAAGAGTCTATTATTTAAATAACTTTATTGAATACAATACAATACAAATAATCTTTATTGAAAACCAAAAACAATGACAAAAGTATCTTTATACAAAGAAGAAAGAAGAAGAAGAGTGACAACAGTCGATTCTATCGCTAAAGAAAGATCTCTTTCAGACAAACTTTGGATAAGTAGTCGATATAATTTGCCGTGGTGGCCTAGTGGTTCGACCTACCGCCTCTCATGCCGAGGGTCGGGGGTTCGATTCCGGCTCGCACCTCTAAGTTTACTTATGTACAAAATTCAATTTGAATTTACCACTGAGCTTTTCGGTGAAGAAAAACATCGTGAGGAAACCTGCACGCACCTGCGAAGCAATTGTGTGTGAAGTCCCCAATTCGCACTGGGCCCGCGTGGGGACTATAGCCCAAACCCTCTCGTGATGAGAGGAGGCCTTTGCCCAGCAGTGGGCCGTAAATAGGCTGTTGTAGTAGTTAGTAGTGGATATAATTATGTGCTACAGCAAAATTAGGGCGTTAGGTTTCTACAACTACTTAAATAGTAAAACTTGACGAATAAGGTGCATCCTGTACTGAAATTAAGTAGTTAAGTACTGTAAATTCACCGTTTCGTAGAAGTTACAAATTGAAACGAACGTGCAAAGTCCGAGTTGAAGTTCGTCCATCCATCTCAAGAGTAACCCAGTTGAGACTCGAGCTGCTCTGAACTTCCTCTGAAGATATTTATTGGTGCGATACCTACTTGAAAAACGTAGCATTTAAAATTAAAAAAACCGGCCAACAAGTGAGTTAAATTCGCGTCAAGAGGGTTCCGATCCTTGATTATTTTCAATGACGTCATTTTGAAACCGTTTCACGTGATAAGCTCTTTTATATGATAGATTTCAAATACCATGGACTTCTTAATATTTTTTCTGTAATCTTTAGGTCAATAACTATCCTCCGTATTTTTTCCAAAATTTTAGGTCCAGTAGTTTCGGAGATAGGGGTGGGGGGGGGGGGGAACGGTCATTTTTTCTTTAATAACTCGAAAGGTATTGACCAAAAAAGAAATAAAAAAGATAAATTTGAGATCCTCATAAGAAGTACTTTAATTTCATATGTCACACGATATAGTTTGAAAAACTTCATTAGCATTTTTTCCAAATTTAGCCCCCAAAAATAGGGTCTATGTTTAAAATTCATTTATTTTCGTTACACGTCCGTCTTTGGGTCACAAACTTACATATACGTACCAAATGTCAACTTAATCGGACCAGTAGTTTCGGAGAAAATCAACTGTGACACACGGACGGACAGAAACACGAGTGATCCTATAAGGTTCCGTTTTACCTCTTGAGGTTTGGAACCCTAAATATCTAAATTTCAACAAGTACTTAGGAAAGTAAGATATGTTGCGTAATTTATTTATGGTAACATGAAAAAAATGCGATAGTCTGATCTCCTGATCCATGAAGCAAAATTACTGGGCCTATATTCAATTCAATTCAATCATTTATTCAGCAAATTGGCCACATAGCGGCACTTTTACACGTCAGAAAAAGAATTTACCAGCGCTTCCTAGACCCATTGCTTGAGAAGAAGCGCCACAACAAACTCAAGCAGGAGGCCTTTTTTCAAAATGTACAAAATTTACATTACATGTATAAAATATACATATAGGTACGTACTAAAATTACATTGAAGGGATGTATAGTCCCTAACTTAAACTTAAATCTAAGATCTTAGAGATGTATAGTCTCCAAGGGTCCAGAAAAATATATATATATATAATTATGGAGATGGCCTCCATTGTCTAATAAATATAAATTCCATAGATGTCGACAGTCTCAAAATGTCAATAAATAAATACATCATGTATAAAAGAGTTCATTAATACATGTCAATAAGAACATGATGAGGTCTCTCGCTTAAAATGTTTGACTTAGTCATATATTTAAAGCTAATGATTATTTTTAAAAGTCCTTGCAAGCATGAACAGACCGGACCCCACAGACAGCACCCGTTCACGAGCGTGATTCGAAGTTTTAAATAGGGATCTCGCTGTTCCCTATTGGATCGCTGGATTGGATGGCTGCTTAAAGTTCAGGCGACGCGTGAGTGATCTTATAGGGAACAGGGAGATTCCTATTTAAAGACTTCGAATAGTCCCCTGAATGCTCTTAAGAGTGGTCAGTTAGCACGGCGTTTTTAGACTTTTCATATAAATGTAGTATCGCTTTGATTCCCAAATGACTCAACAGATTAACTAAAAACATAGTCAACGAGATAAGATCATCATTATGAGTGTCTGAGACTGGTAAAGTAAGCCGCAATAACATTACAGCGAAATATTTTCTTTTTACGGGCTGCTGGCCAATCGTTGGGTTACGTTTTTAAAATACTTACGCCAACGCCGCTAACCTGTGGTTAGCCCCTAACTCGAGTTAATTCCATACATCTAAACCTAAGTTAAGAGGCGTAACCGAGGTTAGTGGCTTAGTCCAAGTGTCCTTCAGAAACAGCTTTTGAGATTGATTCTCTTCATAAAATTCGACGATTCGATTCGACGGCCGGACTGGTCCAGTTGGTAGTAACCCTGCCTTCTGTTCCGATGGTCGCGGGTTCGAGTCCCGCTCGGGGCAAACTTTGTGTGATGAACACGAATGTTTGTACTCGAGTCATGGATGTTTAGTATTTGTATATGTATGTATTTCTTTATATAAGTATTTATATCGTTGTCTAGCACCCATAGTACAAGCTTTGTTTAGTTTGGGGCTAGGTCAATATGTGTGAAATATCCCAATTAAGATATTTATTTATTTAAAATAGACACAGTCTTATTGCTAAACGTTATTAAGTCCGTGTTAGAGAACTTTGATTTCATCGTCACCCCGCCAACGGTAAGCCCGAGCTATAAAAGAAAATACAGAATCTAAATACAACAGGTGGTTTTATGGTTCATTTTGCCGCTGCGTGAATATTTATTGGCTTCACGGCGTCGATTCGAATTATAAAAAGTAGATTCGCTTGTTTAATGCTTTCGCTGTGGCTTTAAGGAAGTAACTGGCAACTCTGCTTTTAGAATAACCTTCGTTATTCATAAATAACCTTCTGCGATACATAAGATGATGATCTATGTATTTTGACTCGTTACTTGAGTTTTTATCCTATAATAAGTAATAACATATGGACGAACAGTGCCTAACAGAATATGTCAAAATATATGTAGCAAACTGACATTAGAAAATACGTTCCAATATGTAACGCCTCTTTATAACGAAGGCCTCGTCAAAACGGGTGCCTGAATAGCTCGGGCACCCGTTTTGACGAGGCCATGTTTCTCCGGCTGATTGTGAATCCTTACTTATAATGGTTCAATGTTTCTCATGCACATAGACATTCTACATTTTTGTTTTCTCTGACGCTTTTATGATGAAATTTGGTATGATTTTAGTTAAGACCAACGGGGTAGGAAATAGGCTACTTTTTTATCCGGAAAAAACGCAAACATAGTTCCCGCGGGATCGTGCTAGTCAAAGTCTCGGACAGAAGCCAAAAACTATAATATGTATAAAAATAAACAGCTCGGGCACCCGTTTTGACGGGGGCATTTTTCTCCGGCTGATTGTGAATCCTTACTTATAATTGATCAGTGTTTATAGATTTTCACATGAATCATTTCAAAAACAGCGTCTGGGTAAGTTATTTTATTCATTTTAAAAATAAAAGGGTCGCGCGTATATAAATATCCAGCCAGTGCTTGAAATGTGAACGCACTTGATATCACGATTACTTTTTCAATTGTCGATTTTCAATCGTCAAAAAAATAGTACATTACAAACCTAGGGCGGTGAATTCGTTAATGGCTCAGATCGCAGGTGCTTGTGGCCCGAACCGGAGGTGAGGGCCATAAATATGCGATTTGGGGCTTTACGAATCACCGCCCGTGGTTTGTCTAAAGTTTTAAATCTTGCCTTGGCCAAGAAGTGAGATTTTCTCCCCAGCAGAAAATCCCACTTTACGGCCAAGGGTGACGTAATAGTACATTACAGACCTAGGGTGGTGAATTCGTAAATGTCACCTTCGGTTCGGGCCACAGAAATCTGCGATCTGGGGCTTTACGAATTACCGCCCGTGGTTTGTCAAAAGTTTTACGTCTTGCCTTGGCCAAGAAGTGAGATTTTCTCCCCAGCAGAAAATCCCACTTTACGGCCAAGGGTGATGTAATAGTACATTACACACCTAGGGCGGTCAAGTAAAGAAACTCTCAGATCGCGGGTAATTGAGGCCCGAGCCGGAGGCGAGGGCTATAATCTAGCGGTCTGAGGATTTCTTTACGACCGCCCGTGGTTAGTATACGATTTTACGTCACCACCTGGCCGTGAAGAGGGATTTTTCGTAGCGCCCAAGGGCGGTAAATCCCGCTTTTCGGCCTGGTGTGACGTAAACAATATTAAAAAAATGAGACAGGAGTGGATATTTAGATTTCCAAACCATCGCATGTAGTTAGGACATACATATTCTAATCCTAAACAAAGGTACATTTTTTTCCGAATAACGAAATAAAATAAGTAAATAAAGATATCAAAGCCAAACCCTCTCAAAGTAAAACCTTTGACCTTTAAGTTTCTAAGTTTATGAAGAAAATAAATCCATAGGGTACAAACCCTTAAGTTGGACAGGAGAGGACAACCTAATTTAGAGAAGGTCCGGCAAATAAGTTTTAAGGATATTTTAAACTAAAACAGTACATAAGCAATATATCTTAAATTCCATGTAAGGTATACGAGTATTCTGACTGTTTTATCTCGAATTAACACGGATACGAATTGATCAATCTGTCTTCGTTCATGATCATCTTTCTTTGGTAATAACCTTTTTTTTAACATATCTAATGTTCAGTAAGAAATATTATTTTAAATGATGCTTAATAACGTTTCATCATCATTTCAGCCGATAGACGTCCACTGCTGGACATAGGCCTCCCCCAAGGCGCGTCACTCAGATCGGTCCTGTGCCACTCGCATCCACCGCGTTCCCGCGACCTTTACAAGGTCGTCACTCCATCTTGTTGGAAGCCTACCGACAGCTCGTCTACCGGTTCGCGGACGCCACTCCAGGACTTTCTGGCCCCATCGGCCATCAGTCCTGCGAGCAATGTGCCCCGCCAACTGCCACTTAAGGCTCGCAATTCTTCGGGCTATGTCGGTGACCCCAGTTCTACTGCGGATATCCTCATTTCTGATTCTATCACGCAGAGAAAGTCCTTAATAACGTTTACTACATTTATATAGGTAACCATATTTAACCAAATTTCAGTATAATATACCCTGATGGCTACGAAGAATACCTTCACATCAGCAACAGCCTATTTTCGTCCCACTGCTGGGCACAAGACCAACAACCACTAGGCAGTAGTCAAACAAAAAAAAAACTGTGTTAATAGGCCATTGTTCTAAGGATATTGATTAAAAAAATGGAAAAATCTGGAACTTTTTGAAATTATTCAAATTTAATTCAGCGGTGCAACTTTTTTGAGAACGAGCCTTCAGTGATAAATTCAAATATAATTTTACACATAATTAACCTCGAATGAATGAGTTGGATTTGAAACTCCAGCCCTCTGCATGAGAGGCAGTAGATCAAACAAAGAATACAAACAAGAATAAATAATATGTCTCTACATTTCCACCCGATTACATGAAAACATTCCACGCGGAATATTAAACGACCAATTATTCCTTATATTTGCTTATTTATTAAGTTCATATATTGAAATGTATTATATTTCTGTATTTATTCAAACACTGATGTAGACTACCAATTACAGACTAAAATATATAGCGCGCCCTTGCTTGTATTTCTTACCTACTTGAATTTCCCGCAGAATAATTTGCCACCCTAAAATATAACTGGATCGTGCTAGACAATATAAAACCTCCAAATTTGTCTCAATAACTACCAGAAAACAAATTAGAATATAACACACAAATTGGAAAACTTTGTTTGTTAACACAGTGTTTCAAATTTTAATATTAGGCTAGATCGTTTATGTTGTTGTTGTGAATGTTTTTATAATTAACATAAGCTACAATGTTGCCATGTCAGACTATATCAGTATATTTAGGTTTCTATACGTACTAATATTAGGTCCTTACATATGAAATTGGCGTTTGGCGAACTGGCAACTTTGATTCAAAATATGTGGCGTTCGGCTAGGAATTCCAAATTCAAATTTATTTCAAATTTAAGACCATGTATTTCTGTGTTCGAATTACGAAATTTATTTGTTATCGCGTCATTTGTTTTTCTTTCACATCGTTCTGTTCACAATATGGAGAACTTAAAATATCGCTATATTTACGAATATGAGTTTCACCTCGGCACTAGTGCTGCAGAAACGGCTCGTAGGATTAACAATGCGTATGGGGAAGCTACTGCAAAAGAAAATACGGTACGTTATTGGTTCCAACGTTTCCGTTCTGGAAATTTTGACCTACAGAACAAGCCTCGTGGACGGCCGGAGACACAAGTTGATAACGAAGAATTAAAAGCAATTGTGGAAGCAGATCCATCGCAAACCACGTCAGAGTTAGCGGCAGGCTTCGGTGTGAGTGATAAAACCATTTTGATTCACTTGAAACAAATTGGAAAAGTGAAAAAACTTGAAAAATGGGTACCGCATGAATTGAGCGACGCAAACAAAGAAACACGCGTCGAGTGTTGCGTTTCACTTCTCAACCGGCACAATAATGAAGGCATTTTGAATCGTATCGTTACTTGTGATGAAAAATGGATCTTGTACGACAACCGGAAACGTTCTTCACAATGGTTGAACCCAGGTGAACCAGCCAAATTCTGCCCGAAACGAAAGTTGACTCAGAAAAAGGTACTGGTAAGTGTCTGGTGGACTAGTGCCGGTGTCATCCATTACAGTTTCTTAAGATCTGGGCAAACAATCACGGCTGATGTGTATTGTCAACAATTGCAAACGATGATGGAAAAGCTAGCCATTAAACAACCCAGACTGGTCAATCGATCTAGCCCACTGCTGCTTCAGGACAACGCTCGACCACATACGGCACGTTTGACGGCCGCAAAACTACGGGAGCTGCGACTGGAATGTCTTCGACACCCACCATACTCCCCGGACCTTGCTCCAACTGATTACCATTTTTTTCGGAATTTGGACAACTTCATGCAAGGAAAAAAATTCAATTCTCACGAGGCTGTCCAAACGGCCTTCAAAGATTTTATTGATTCTCGCTCACACACTTTTTTTAGTAAAGGAATCAATGAACTACCTTCGAGATGGCAAAAGTGCATAGATAGCCATGGTACATACTTTGACTAAATAAAAAAATAGTTTCATAAAAAAAAATCGTTTTCATTTCTGCCATATGAAACGCCAATTTCATATGTAAGGACCTAATACATAGATATAACTTTTTGGCCGCGACTTCTTCTGAATGTCAAACCAAACATCCCCTTCAATTTCACCTTCTAAGGAGCTGAATGTTCAAAAATTAGTTCATGATAAGAATTCATAAGATTTCGGTGTCTGTGTGCCAGAGAGACTTACCTTCGATCAGATGACCTGTTTGCTCGTTTGTCTACCAATTACATAAAAAATACCTGTCTCAGTGTTTAAGATAGGGTTAATTTCGTAAGTTGGCAAGGTCGCATATAGCTGTCAAATGTTTTGCTGTTTTTATTAATTTAAAACATAAGTAACCATTCTATTTGAATTTACCACTGAGCTTTTCGATGAAGGAAAACATCGAGAGGAAACCTGCACGCATTTGCGAAGTAATTCAAAGATGAGTGTGAAGTCCCCAATCCGCACTGGGCCCGCGTGGAGTCTATAGCCCAAACCCTCTCGTGATGAGAGGAGGCTTGTGCCCAGCAGTGGGACGCAAATAGGCTGTAGTAGTAGTAGTAGTAGTAATCATTCTTATAGTTGAATGACGCGTCTCGTTTTACATTTGTTGGTTAGGCATTCAAATGATAAGATTACGTTAAAATGCATAGAAAATGCGATGGAAAGTTTTCAAACGATATACTTCCATAATACTAAAAATTTCGTGATGTTATGACAATTGTTGCAAACCATACTTAATGTTTTATTCAACCATAAAGGGATTATTCATGTTTTCATTAAGTAATATTCAGAAATTGACGAAAACAGCGAAATATTTGACAGCTATTTACGACGTTGCCAACTTTCCGAATAAACCCTCTTAATCTACTTACATTTTAAAACCTAAAGAGCCTCTGTGCAAAAATTCTAATCTTGGCGCCTGTGGCTATGCGTTTTCTGTCTGTCTGTCATTCATGGATAGACTGAATAAATGAAAAATAATCAACATTGTGAACATTCTTCAATAACTGTATTTTTTTTGTAGAATACATATGGAACCAATATATATAGTATACACGGTGGGTCAGAAAATATGGCAAATAATTAACCCACAGTATCGGCTATCGATTCTAAGTATATTGTATAGGTCTTTAATTTTTTTCGAGTTAGTAAAAAAAATAATTGTATATGGGATTGGTTGTCTGAGCGACGCCTGAACCCTATACAAAATGTTTTTTTTACCATTTCGAAAAAAATTAAAGACCTATACAATATACTTAGAATCGATAGCCGATACTGTGGGTTAATTATATGCCATATTTTCTGACCCGCCGTGTATATAAGGAAATTTTGTAAAAGCTCATACCTTTTTTTATGAATGGAGGTAATTATCGGTGCAATGAGCTTCAGCTGTTTGAAGAGATAAAAGCTATTTGAAAAGCCTTGCGGACCAACCCGATCGGACTTTAGCGCGTTGCTGTCACCACATTGGTTACATATTAGGAAAATAGTTTGCTCTTTGCTAAAAGAACCGGCGTAGACAAACGCGAATAGATAAAACAAGTAGCCCTGTAGCCGCTTGTGTGGTCGCGGGAAACCGGTGGAAGCAAGTAGCACAAGACCGGTCTGAGTGGCGAGCCTTGGGGGAGGCCTATGTCCAGCAGTGGACGTCTTTCGGCTAAAATGATGATGAATTAAAGTCTATTAAATCTCCGTCCGGATTTTCCTGCATATTTATATGAGCTTTTACCCGTGACTTCGTCTGCAGGGAATTTAACACTATACTTCCAAAGCTCTTTTTTCCAGGATACTTGTATAACCTTTTCCGGGGTTACGGGATTTCCGAGATTCCCGGGATTACGGAATTTGTGGGATTTCCGGGATTCCTATTCAAAGTGCCCTTCCGGGGTCCATCTAATGAGTTTCCGGGATTTCCCGGGATTTTCGGGATAATAGGTAGCCTATAGCTTATTCCATGTTACAAACTATCTGTTTGCTAAAATTCATGTAAATTGGTTGAGACGTTTTAGCGTGATTGAGCAACAAACATCCAAACAACCAAACACACAAACTTTCAGCTTTATTATATTAGTAAGATTACAAAATGCAAGATGAATTTTAATGACGGAGAGGACGATGCAGCGGAGCCACGCCGTTTCGTCGCCTAAATAGTTTTATTTGGTTTCATGACGCATTGGTGTTAACTGTAATGTCATGCCACGGCTGATGATTTGGCGGAGTACGTTCGCCAGAAGACTGGCTTCTCCCTGAGGGTGTTCCCGCTGCGTTCGCGCCACTACGTGCACTTCAGCTCTTTTGTGTTGCGCGTGCCGCGGCCGCTGCTGGAGAATATCGAGAGTGTTCTGGCCGAAGGGTGTCGTGTTTCGACGGTTCCGGGGCAACCTACCGAATCCTACACCGGAGATGACGATGCAGCGGAGCCACGCCGTTTCGTCGCCTAAATAGTTTTATTTGGTTTCATGACGCATTAGTGTTAACTGCAATGTCATGTTAAACTTTTATAAATAAATAAATAAATGTTAAACTTTTATAAATAAATTGTTCTTAATCGGCTTATTCTTTTGAACCAAATGGAAGCCTAGTTTTTTTGTTCATAATCTTATCGATCGTTGTTTCCGCTGGTGTTACCCTAACTCTAGTAAAGTCACATATTTTGAATTGTAAAAGTTACCTGAATTGTCATGTTTAAGTACAGAGCGTTTAAAATATTTTTACTCATTTTTCGTTCGGCGTCCAACGCGGCGGCATAAACGCGATTGTCGGCTCACGGTACCTTCCTATGAATAATTTATTGAAACCGACTTTATGCTTTTAGCCTAGTAGGCACTACGCTATTGCATCCGAGTGTACAGTCAAGTTCGCCAATATGTACACACTGTTGAACCTTACTCGGTTGTCATAACGTACCAAAGTGTACACATATTAATGACCTCGACTGTACTCGATTTCAACATACTAGTGCATGTGAGATAGAAATGAATACTTACTGCAGTTTGGATATATATATGTATATGAACAAAGTACTTTTTTATTTTTACATTGCAATAACAAAATAAAATAAAATTAACACATTTTCGTCTTGAGCCGCAAGCCGCAATTGATCTTTTTCAAAAACGTCGTAATTAGGTATATCGATTGAAAAACAAGTAAGTCCTAGTTTTCGCAATCCGTAAAATAATTACAGTTCAAACATCGATATCGAATAACTCGATTTTTGCAAAAATATATGTAAAACCCAACTGCAAACAAACTTTTGATTTCACATATATTATAGAGATCTTCTACTATCTTAAGTCCCGCGCCTTCACATTTCAAAACGCTTCATGTTTTTTATTGTTATTTGAAAAGCACCACCAACACTCTCAACGCATATTTGATGGCTGTCTCAGCACGCACACATGTGTTGAGAGTGTTGGTGGTGCTTTTTAAATACATTGCAGCGTTTTGAAATGTGAAGGCGCGGGACTTTAGATAGTAGAAATCTCTAAATATATATTTGTGATCTATTCATTCAACCCTTAATTTTGACACCCCACATGCACTCGATATATTGACAAAAAAAAATTGGACGTTTAAAATGCCTCCAAAAGTCAGCCAATTTGTTTTTTTACAATTTTGACTTACCCATAGTGTCACTATCACTATTAAAATGAATCTAACGATACCTCGCAAGCTAAAATCCATCCAGCCATTTCGGCTACACAGCGTGCCAAAGAAATATACATACATACATACACTCGAAAAACATAACCCACCCTCTGGCGCAGTCGAGTAAAAAAATAAATTGAAAATTCGAGGTTACAGGAAATGAAAAGGTCAATCAAATTCTATCAGAATTGACAACCGTTTCATAAACGTTGATTAATGAACGGTGTTATAATGGATGCGTAAACATAACCCTTCCTTCGCGTAGGTGCCGCAAATAAAGAAATAATGGCCCGATGACATTTATCATTCGCAAATGACTTTTTAGAGGTTCAAATTCGAATATGAAGTATACGAAATATAAAGGGTTTCGTAGCTACCCTCAATTATTCGATTAAAATATAATCAATGCAAAGACAAAAAAAATGATTTTAGTAAGCAAAAATCAAGCTACCTACCTACTTCAATTTTCTCCTAAAAAAAAATCCCATCGCTCGGTTTTAATTTTTCTCTCTCTCTAAGTACCTAATCGGTGTATTCTTTTATAGTAGTAGTCTTATTTGAATGCTAGAAATTATTGATAGTAAAAAATCAAAACGAACGACTTCAAGCAGAACATTTGTTAAAAAAATTATCAAATTATTTTTCTCTTAAACATACGTTTTTATCTTTTTTTATCTGTAACTTCAAAGTTGAGATAACCTTTATGTCATGGTTTATTAAAGTTTATTAGTATGGTTTGCTCTACAAGTTCACAAAAATGACACGGGTTCTATCTCCTTTCGTTGTTAAAATTTAAATCCAAAACCAAAGAATGCGATGGGTTTGTTGCTTTTTACTTATGCGCCGCACCAACTTATTTGCAGTTTGCACGACGACAGCGCCAACTAGCGGATGCGAAGTCAACTAAGCTCCTTGGTCGACGGACTATGGACCATCGAATAAGTGTACCAATTACCACTGTCGTGAAAATTTGTGATAAAAAGGCTTGTATGTCTCTTTATCCAACTTCATAATTAGAGATAAAGACAAAAGAAGCCTGGTATGACACTATTCGTTCCAGATGTACTGAATGCAATGCAAATAAATACGCAACAGTGATAGTTCACTTCACTGGTGTCCATGAGAGTTTTCATCTTTGACTCCGTTACACGCTGCGATCGTTTTCGTCCCCCATCACTGACTGCACACAGCGAATAGTCAAACACCTGGACGAACAATTAGCGGCGTATCAAGCACAAATCAACACTAACTACTACAGCCTATTTTCGTCCCACTGCTGGGCACATGCCTCCTCTCATCACGAGAGGGTTTGGGCTATAGTCCCCACGCGGGCCCAGTGCGAATTGGGGACTTCACACACATCTTTGAATTACTTCGCAAATGCGTGCAGGTTACCTCACGATGTTTTCCTTCACGGAAAAGCTCAGTGGTAAATTCAAATTGAATTTCGCACAATTATAAATATACTTAGAGGTGTGAGCCGGAATCGAACCCCCCTCCCTCTGCATGAGAGGCGGTAGGTTGAACCACTAGGCCGCCACTGCTTCAAATCAACACACCGATGGCATTCTTTGTTGGTTACATCCGCACATTTTGTATGATCAAATGTAATATTAACAAATTGTATATTTTTAAGCAGTAAACAGTACATTTATTTATTATACCGGCATTGTTACTTAGTAGAAAGTAACCGACGGTCTCAAAAATACTAAAATTTCATCAAAATCGGTCCATGTGGTCATCATTACTTTTTTCTCCACTATATTATGAGTCGGACAAACGTTTGCGCGTTTTAATCGACTAGTAGCGCCATCTATCGGTGAGTATAATTACATACAGGAACGGTAGGTACAGTCGAGTTCTCCAATATATACACACTTTTACACCTTGCTCCCTTGTAATAAGGTATAAAAGTGATCATATATTAATGAACTCTACTGTACGGAAGAGTCACCGTGTCTAATGATCACTGCAAACGCGTTTCATCTCACCTCGCGAGGAAAGTCATACTTATATTGCTCATCTTCTTAAAAATAAACAAAATCATAAGTTTAAAACGACAATGAACGAAAGGTTCTGAAAAATGTCGATTTGTCGGTGATTTCTGCCGGCAGGAGGAAAAACATTGACGTTTATCAATAAAAAAACTTTTTCTATTTTTTCTGACTTAACCCTCAAAAATTAGAGTCCATGTTTCTTTATTTACGTTACACATCTGTCTTACAGTTAAGTAGTTTCTGAGCAAATTAGCTGTTTCAGACGGACGGACAGACACACGAATGATCTTATAAGGTTCCTTTTGAGGTTCGGAACCCTAAAACGGTTTTTCTTTTGCAAATAAACTATATAGCTGAATATAAATAAACCAAATACGTAATGAATTAAATAACGGAGTTTTCGTGCTACGCCGTAGAGGCATGTCGTCGTAGCACATTCGTAGCGCGCTACACATTCATGGCACGCTGGTAATGGCATACAGGTTTACACAACTCACACTCGGCGCGTGGATTAAGCAATAATAGACACTGCATCAACGGCTTAAGCGCTTCGCCGCGCGCCTTCTAAGTATTGTCGTGCTGTACCTCTGTTCGATTTTTGAAATTTCCATTTTAATTTAAGTTTTTTTTTCAAATTTTTTATTCTAATATTTGCCCACCTAAAAATGTAAATCACTGTTCAATTTCTTACATCGGATTTTCCAAGCGTAACCTCGTGAATTATCAGTAATTCAGTACATTTATTAATAATCGCTAATGTAACGGTGAGATCGAATTAACCCATTTTCCTCTGGGGAAGGTAATAAACATATTAATATGACATCGAGGTAATTTAAGACGAATCCACACTGCTTGGAAGTTCGAAGTGTACAGACGCATTACAGTCGAGTTAGCCAATATATACATGGTGGGTCAGAAAATATGGCAAATAATTAACCCACAGTATCGGCTATCGATTCTAAGTATATTGTATAGGTCTTTAATTTTTTTTGTATAAGATTCAGGCGTCGCTCACACAACCAATCCCATATACAATTGTTTTTTTTACCAACTCAAAAAAATTAAAGACCTATACAATATACTTAGAATCGATAGCCGATACTGTGGGTTAATTATTTGCCATATTTTCAGACCCACCGTGTATACACACTTTGACACCTTACTCCGTTGTAATAAGGTCCATAAGTGTACACATATTAAATGAACTCGACTTTATTGATTACTGAATACATTTCAAATACTGTTTATTGAACACCAGCAAATATTAACAGGTGGTCTTATCGCTAGTAGAGCGATCTCTTCCAGAGAACCTTTGGGTAGTGGAATTGCGGAAGGAGAAACAAGTTAGCAGGCTGTGCTCAATTGTGCCAAATAGCTAAAACGCAAAAATGTTTATATAAGTCTATTTATATATTTGTCTGTATGTGCAGACTACGAATGTGTCAGATTCAAGGCGTTTACTTTGTATATATATCTCTCTTCTAATATATAAAATTCTCTTGTCACAGTGTTTGTAACCAAACTCCTCCGAAACGGCTCGCCCGATTCTTATGAAATTTGGTGTGTATGTTCAGTAGGTCTGAGAATAGGAGGTAAACTATGTTTCACGCTCACCCAAAAAAAAAATCTAAGGTGGTACGAAGTCCGCGGGGTCAGCTAGTACTTACATAAAAATTACACTGTTCAACACATATGGTAAGAAGGTAAGAGTCGTAAGCGACAAATCAGTTTTTGACGTTTCATAAAAAAAACTAAAACATGTGCCTCAAAACTGTAATATTTTGTAGTTCATGTTTTCACGAAACAAATTTCAAAAAATGGTTACTCAAGTCCATTCCGTTCGACGACTGTAAAATCACAATTTCTGTTTTTGGGCATTTCGATATGATTTTCTCTGCTTTTAAAGTTGTCTAATCACAAAAGTAATCTAACAAATTAAAGTAAAAGATATGAAGAGTACAGCATATAAAAAAGAACGTTTTTTAAGTAGAGATCTTCTACTATCTAAAGTCCCGCGCCTTCACGTTTCAAAACGCTTATTTTTTTAAATTATTATTTAAAAAGCACCACCAACACTCTCAACGCATAGTTGATGGCTGTCTCAGCACGCACACATGTGTTGAGAGTGTTGGTGGTGCTTTTTGAATACATTGAAGCGTGTTGAAATGTGAAGGCGCGGGACTTTAGATAGTAGAAGATCTCTACCATGCTGACTGATGAGAAAACTTAAAATCATATCACCTTTATTTCCGATGCGTCGTCTTAATCTGTCCTTTATTAAACACGTTACTCAAGATATTAGTAACTCGGGAAATTACGTTCTTGCATACATTATCGAACTAATCGCGTTACGTTGAGAGCCCTTGAGGTTTCTCTGTCGAATGACAAGTCACAGCTAATCCTAATTAGAGTAAGATGAAAATGACGTTTATAACGCTTTTACGCCCTCGTGTGTAATGTGGAGAAAGTGAATAAATGAACCATTTTTTTACATGTTTTGTTTTATTTATTTAAACAGACGGCAATTCAAGGGTATTTAACTGTGTGAGACCTGCATAAAATCTACTTCGGTGATATAATATATAGTAGTATACACTAATAAGCTCTGCCATTGTATTTCTTCCTTGTATGTTGTATTTTTGTGTAAGCTTATACTGAAATAAATTATCTTCTATTCTATTCTATTCTAATCCACTTGCAACATGCCAAAAAAAAACAAAAAAAAAAACTACGAATTCATCCAAATAAAAATGTAAAGAAGAACCACTTGTGGCTCTCCATTCAGTTTCCAAATTAACCAACCAATTGTTGACGACCCCTGACACAAAGAAACACACTTCTTAGCCTGAGTATTGACGGTCCCCTTGAGCGGCAATGTTACGCACCCCTGCCTAGAGCGTTTTACCCTGTTTTACTTGAACCAACAGTTGATGTGGGTTAGGGTGAAACTTGGTTACAATGTTGAAGGGCAGGTATATATAGATCCCTATCTAAATTCTCAAGTTTTACACAACTTTATATAAATAAATTTCAATATACTATTATATTAATGAACCGCCAACTGCGATGGTCATGTTTTAATATTTTTGCCCCCCAAAATGAGAAAGCACTAGTGCAATAAAGTGCATTTTTCTGCAAACACAAACCGGAGCGTTTTATAAAACCAGCTAAACGACTCGACTTCACGTTGTAATGAGGAATTAAAGTGTTTAAATACTCTGGAAGAAATTACTCAATTAAGCTGCAATTTTGCAATTTCAGCGATTTTATGAACAGCGAGGTAACAGAGTTTTTTACGAAAATGTCAAGGATTGTTGGGTAAGTTTTACCAGTTGGCTCGCTCCGATAATCCACCACACAACAAGCATACAAGCATCCTCACAAAGAGGGAGGGTTTGGGCTTTTGTCCCCACGAGGGCCTAGGGCTGATTGGTGACTCTGATAGGTATACGAGTATACTCTATGATGTGATGATGTCTACGATTTATTCATATATTTATAAGGACATCAACAGTATAGTTAGTATTTATTAATTAATTAATTTAATTAGAAAATAAACCCAATTATAGATATCCACCAGTAAAGTAATGAATGTTTTACAACATATCAAAGACCAGATGACAACCAGACATAATTACAATGACAAGTCTTAGTTTAAATAAAGCTTTAAATTAATTTAGAGTAGGTACCTAAATAAAATAAAAAATATATATCAGAAAGAAAGCAACAAAATAAATAAGGATACTTTCTTGTTAAATGTGTAGCGTGTGTGTATAAGAGAGAGTGTGTGTGTGTATTAAAAATATCGCTTCTTCTCTTGACTCTATTTGACAAATATTTGTGCTCCATCTCTTTCATCCCTTATGGTTAACTAGCTTTAACCCGCGGCTTCGCCCGCGTGGAATTCGGTTATTATGCTCCCGCGAGCTCTATGCGCCGCTGCGGGCAGGCGCAGAATTTATTTTCTCCTGGGAACTTTTTGTTTCTTCGATAACTCCCAAAGATATTCATTTGAATTGCACGGTGTAAATGGCAATCATAAAGTCCATGAAATGCTTAAGGTAACTATTGTATTTAAAATGATTAATACTGTATCCCTCTAAATAGCTTTCTTTCCAAATCACACTTTATATGGGACCATTTTTTTAGTAATTAAAATAGTAAGCTATCCTTAGAAGATAGACCTATACCATCGCGGACTTTTTTGTAGACCTTAATAAGAGAAACAATTCTTCCATACATTATTGTGTTATACCTCAAAGGGGTTAGGCAGCGTTTTCGATGAAAGCTCCCAGCTTGATTTTATCCGCCAACTTGAACTAACATCGTCGTATTTCATCGAATTTACAGAAAACTATAACAAAGTATGTACTAAAACCTGCCTCAGCTCAGGAACCACTCTATCTGTTAGTGAAAACTGCAATAAAATCCGTTCAGTGGTTTTTGAGTTTGCGATAGCGAACATCCAGACAGACAGACAGTCAGACAGACGCGGCGGGGGACTTTGTTTTATAATATGTAGTGATATATCTATAAAACAAAGTTGTGTTAGTTACACCATTTATAACTGGAGAACGGCTGAACCGATTTCGATGATCTTTGATTTTTTGGATTTGTCTCCGTCCCGAATAGGGGGTTCGATTCCGGCTCGCACCTCTAAGTTTACTTATGTGTGAAGTTCAATTTAACGAATGACGATGGAGGGCAGTGGAAAATGTGTTGAAATGGGCGAAAAATTCTTCCCCACGGAACAATCTTGAGCCAAATTTTATTTATTTATTTATTGGAGATAAAACAGAAATTAACAACGAATTACTATAAATAAATATAAATATTGGCTAAATAACAATAGTTGTTGTTATTTCCTTAACATATCTCACTAAAACATAAATAAAAGAATACATACTTAATTTAGAGCAACATGCGATGACTGACTTGAAGTTGCTGCCTCTTCGCCCAGCAAAACACACTGAGTGCATTGAGCGGGTATTTGCACGATATTTGCACGCTTGAGGTTTAATTAAAAAAAAAAAAACATTCAATTACGAGTTGTATTGCGCACCGAGGCGAGGGTTCCATACAACTTGGAAGAAATTAAAATTGTTAGTTTACCATTAAAAACTTATTATTTGCAGTTGGTAAATGTGAAAGTGTGTTTGTTTGTCCTTCCTTGACGTCGAAACCACTAGACCGATTTGGATGAAATTTGGAATAGAGATAGTTTGAGGTCCCGGGAATAACATAGGATAGTTTTATCCCGATATTTCTATTGGAACGGGTTGTATACTGGTCAAACCCGTTTTTTTCAATACTTCTATAACTAATATAACTATGTATATGCATAATATCATCGAGTATGCAAATTTAAAGTCTACACGGACGAAGCCGCGGGCAACGGCTAGTTTAATTTAAAATCCAAATTGACACCGCTACGTGTTCCTGAGAAGTGATCCTATAAGGGGCTCCATTCTTTACTTTTGAGGTACGGAACCCTAACAAATACTATAAAATTTGAATTCTTATAAAATATTTCAAGTTAGCCTTTTAACGGAACATGGAAGTACCATGGAAGCTTACAACTCTTACAAATTTTGAAAAAATCCTTCTTTAGTTGATGCCTACGTCATTAAAGGAATACGTGAGAAAATTTCAAGTTTCTAGCTCTAAGGGTTTGGCCTGTGCGTTTATTTAAAACTTTCATCCCCTATTTTTCCCTCTTAGGTGTTCAATTTTAGAAAACGCTGAAATACGTCACTCATTATTTAGGCCGCACTCAATTCATACGAAATGTCATGCAAGTATGTTGAAGAAATAAAAAGTTTAATACAAAATTTCATCCCCTATTTCACCCTCTTAGGGATTGAATTTTCAACAATCATTTCTTATTGGATGCCTACGTCATAAGAGGAATACGTGTGCTAAATTTTAAGTTTGTAGCCCGAAGGGTTTGGCCTGTGCGTTTATTTAAATCTTTCATCCCCTATTTTACCCTCTTAAGGGTTGAATTTTAGAAACTCTGAAATACGTTACTCATTATTTTTGCCGCAATCAATTCGTATGAAATTTCATGCAAATATGTCCAAGGTATAAAAAGTTTTATGAAAACTTTCATCCCCTATTTCACTCCCATGGGGGTTGAATTTTGAAAATTCCTTCCTTGGTGGATGCCAACGTCATAAGAGGAATATGTGTGCGAAATTTCAAATTTGTAGCCTTAAGGTCTGGTCTTTGCGTTTATCTAAAACTTTCACCCCATAATTCACACCCTTGGGGGTAGAATTTTGAAAATTCCTTCCTTGGTAGATGCCAACGTCATAAAAGGAATACGTGTGCAAAATTTCGAGTTTGTAGACCTAAGGATCTGGCTTTTGCGTTTATCTAAAACTTTCACCCCTTAATTCACACCCTTGGGGGTTGAATTTTGAAAATTCCTTCCTTGGTGGATGCCAACGTCGTAAGAGGAATACGTGTGCGAAATTTCAAGTTTATAGCCTTAAGGCCAACCTTTGCGTTTATTTAAAACTTTCACCCCCTATTTCACCCCCTTGGGATTGAATTTTGAAAAATCCTTCCTTAGTGGATGCTTACGTCATCAGAGGAATACGTGTACATTTTTTTATGTTTGTGGCCCGAAGGGTTTGACCTGTGCGTTTATATAAATCTTTCATCCCCTTTTTTACCCTCTTAAGGGTGGATATTTAGGAAAATCTTGCAATACGTTACTAATTATTTCTGCCGCACTCAATTCGTATGAAATTTCATGCAAATATGTTCAAGGAATAAAAAGTTTTATTATGAAAAGTTTCATCCCCTATTTCACCCTCTTGGGGGTTGCATTTTGAAATTTTCTTCCTTGGTGGATGCCAACGTCATAAGAGGATACCGTGTGCGAAATTTCAAGTTTGTAGCCCTAAGGGTCTGGCCTTTGCGTGTATCTAAAACTTTCACCCCCTAATTCACACCCTTGGGGGTTGTATTTTGAAAATTCCTTCCTCGGTGGATGCCAATGTCATAAGAGGAATACGGGTGCGATATTTTAAGTTTCTAGCCTTAAGGCCAACCTTTGCGTTTATTTAAAACTTTTACCCCCTATTTCACCCCCTTGGGGGTTGAATTTTGAAAAATCCTTCCTTAGTGGATGCTTACGTCATAAGAGGAATACGTGTACTAAATTTTAAGTTTGTAGCTCGAAGGGTTTGGCCTGTGCGTTTATTTAAATCTTTCATCCCCTATTTTTCCCGTTTAAGGGTTGAATTTAGAGAACTCTGAATTATGTTACTCATTATTTTTGCCGCACTCAATTCGTATTAAATTTCATGCAAATATGTCCAAGGAATAAAAAGTTTTATGAAAACTTTCATCCCTTATTTCACCCCCATGGGGGTTGAATTTTGAAAATTCCTTTCTTGGTGGATGCCAACGTCATAAGAGGAATACGTGTGCGAAATTTCAAGTTTGTAGCCCTAAGGGTCTGGCCTTTGCGTATATCTAAAACTTTCATCCCTTAATTCACACCCTTCGGGGTTGAATTTTGAAAATTTCTTCCTTGGTGGATGCCAACGTCGTAAGAGGAATACGTGTGCGAAATTTCGAGTTTGTAGCCCTAGGGGTGTGGCCTTTGCGTTTATCTAAAACTTTCACCCCTTAATTCACACCCTTGGGGGTTGAATATTGAAAAATCCTTCCTTAGTGGATGCCTACGTCATAAGAGGAATACGTGTGCGAAATTTCAAGTTTCTAACTTTACGGGTTTGGCCTGGGCGTTTATACATCAGTCAGTCACCTTTGCCTTTTATATATACAGATGAAAAGGATGCCAATATGCTATTTGCCACAATTGTCTGTATGTAAGTATGTATGTATGTACGGATTTAACTCAAAAACTACTGGACGGATTGCAACAAAATTTGGTATTGGAGTAGTATATAACACTGGTCAACATATGGGCTACTTTTTATCCCAGAAAATGCGTAGTTCCCGCGATAATGCTATTAACGAATTCTAATTCAGAAGCTAGTAACTTATATTTTTAAATCAAACTGAGCATATATATGTGATAGTAGATTCTCCAGTGGATATACCACCCACTTCCGATATTTACTACATTAGAACTGCATCGCTGCACGCGAGAACAAATGCATTGCCCGCGGTCATACGAACTGCGGAATCAGCGTCTAGCAGGGTTCGCAGATATCATCTGTAATCCATTGACTTATAATAACATATGGACGAACAGTGCCTAACAGAATATGTCAAAATATATGGAGCAAACTGATATTAGAAAATACGCTCCAATATGCTAATAACGCCTTTTAAATATTTTAAACAAAAGTAAACCTAACACTATAAGATTTAAGTGTCAAATTTACTGAGGGCCAAACGGGTGCCCGAACTGTTCGGGCACCCGTTTTGACGGGCCATTTTTCTCCGGCTGATTGTGAATCCTTACTTATAATAGATTAATGCTGTAATCTCATTTATATGGGTAGAAAACTGTTGATGTTAGGTACATAATTCTTTCCTTCTCTGTTATACTCGTAGCTTAACACGGAGATTGTCCATTTGGATCTGTCTCCAGTGTTTTTAACAGCGTAATTTGTCAAGAAATAATTAATCTTGAATAAACATTCAAGATTATTTTTCTCGTCGACCTCGACCTCGTGAAGGTCGCGGAAACCGGTGGAAGCAAGTAGCACAGGACCGGTCTGAGTGGCGAGCCTTGGGGGAGGCCTATGTCCAGCAATGGACGTCCTTCGGCTGAAATGATGATGATGATGATGATGATGATGATTCTTTTTTTCTTAGAATTTTAGTACCTACCGAAATTTAATTGCCATTTATCTTGGAAGAGATTCTTACAATTTTTAAATGAGATTGTTCGACCAATTATTTTACGATCGATCGACGGCACAGATCTGGGTCATATACAATTTTTAGTTAAGGTTACAATTATTTCCTGTGGACAATCCAAAGTTAAGGAGTTTTAAGCCTAATTTATTGATGGATCTTTACATACATGTAGTTAGAAGTAGTTAATTCTACCTATAAGTATAACGAATAGATAGAGGGGTTGAAGAGGAAGGCTATCCATGCAATGGCGCGGCGGATCATTTTTTTATTTACTAGCTTCTGCCAGCGACTTCGCCCGCGTGGAATTCGGTTATCGCGTTCCCGCGGGAACTATGCGTTTTTCTGAGATGAACAAAAGCCTATGTCCTTTCCGAGAACTCGAACTGTCTCCATGCCAAATTTCATCTAAATCGTTCCAGCAGTTGAAGCGTGAAGAAGTAACAGACAGACAGACAGACAGACAGAGTTACTTTCGCATTTATAATATTAGTATGGATATGGATGTAAGTATTTTATTTAATGTAATCATTACTGATATGAGAGTACTTCGTAGCAGCACCGGTATAGTACTAACTAAATTGGACGTTCTCCGTACTTCATTCAAGTGGAGATTTTTCCGAGCCGTTCCAATTATGACATAGTTACATACATACGCTCGAAAAACATAACCCTCCTAGCGCAGTCGGGTCAAAACAATCGATTTTTTATTTTATTTCGACGCTACTGTTAGGTCGCTCAACAAAAACCGGCCAGTATTTGTAAACTTGTTGTTTGTTCGTTTCGTACTGGCTGGTGAAAACTATATTTTTGAATTGAGAACACCGCCTAACTATTTTGTTTTTGTTTGAATGGCTATATTCGCTTGATTAACGAGTTTTTACTTTTTAGACTGTTATCTATAAATAGGTTGCATACTTGTGATACCCTATCTATGGAGTGGAGGCGGACGAATATGACGAGAGCCCATTCTTAAATAATATGTGCTAAAAAAATTGAGCATTTCAAGAAAAACTCACCCCTGTTTTTCTCCCTAAGTACCTTACATTGGCGTCTGTTTGGATTTCTCTCGACTCTGTGGCGGTGTTGACACAAAATAGTAAAAATAACGTTCCGTACGTAAAATATTTGTAAAACATCCCAAAAGGATCTCTTGTATATACAATAGAAAAGGAAAATTTCTCATAGCGGCGTTTTCAATAAACTTAAGGGTGGAAGCCTCGGTGGCCTAGTGGTTCGACCTACCGTCTCTCATGCAAAGGGTCGGGGGTTCGAATCCGTCTCGCATCTCTGAAATTATTTATGTGCGAAATTCAATTTGAATTTACCACTGAGCTTTTCGATGAAGGAAAACATCGTGAAGAAACCTGCACACATCTGCGGAGTAATTCAAAGATGTGTGAAAACCCCAATCCGCACTGGGTCCGCGTGGGGACTATAGCCCAAACCCTCTCGTGATGAGAGGCCTGTGCCCAACAGTAGGCCGGAAATAGACTGTAGTGGTGGTGGTGATGGCTCCCGTATTACCTCGACAGCTGGTTTGTAACATCATTCCTCATCATCATCATCATTTCAGCCGATAGACGTCCACTGCTGGACATAGGCCTCCCCCAAGGCGCGCCACTCAGACGGGTCCGGATACATCATTCCTATGGCGACCGAATGATTCGGGAATGTTCGGCGACGCTCTGCAAATTCTGCAATGTTCCGCCGCGGTCGGATAGTTCGCGAGCTCACACTACTGTAGAGGTTACATTCATAGACATAAATAATACTTCGTATGGACTCGGCCTAACGTAGATTGTCATGTTTCCCCACTTCATTGGTGTCCAATCCAAAGTTAAACTTGTATCGTGACACTAAAAGCTGGATCACATTTTTCCAACGAGACGAGTTTTTAGATACTGAGAAACAGTTTCGAAAGAAGTTATTTTTAAAAACGCTTATTGTCACGCACGCTCGGTGACAGAACTTTGGATTGGACACCGTGGAAGTGGGGACATATTACGTGTACGTTTAGACCGGGTCTATATTATTTACGTCTATGGTTACATTACAACACAATTAATAATATCATTCTGTGAAAACAATAATAGACTCTTATGTAAATAACCTAAGTGCTGCGCCGAGCGAAATAATACTTGTGTTGCTGCGTTCGCGATTTCAAATGGCGGAATTATGCATTTCGAACGCTTGAGGTCGCGCTTAGCGCTTCAGTGTATGCCAAAATCTTCTATACTATAATAAAAGAGCAGAACCCGGCGTGTCTGTACATAAAAAGAAAAGTTCAAAAAAAAGGAACGGGGGGTCTAAAGATGTATGGTATACCACAAAACAGCGATTTTTAGACATCTTTTCTGTCTGTCCGTCTGTTTGTTAGAGTTAATCTCCGAAACTACTGAACCGATTTGAATGCAGTTTTCAAGAGTAAATAGAGCATCATTTGGAGCAACATATAAGCGATGTTTGATTAAAATCGGATGTCTAAAAGAAAAGTTATCGGCAATTTTATATTCCATGCAGACGAAGTCGCGGGCAGAAGCTAGTGTACCATAAATTCAGAGTTTAAACGCATCTAGTTTTTCCAGCGTAAAATATGATTCAATCAAAATTTTTATATATACTAGATGTAATTTTTTTTTCTTGCGTACCTCATGGTGCAGCATGTCGTTGAATAGGTCTTAAAAAAATATTGTGGGTTTGTTACAACCATTTTTTGATTAAGTGTTGCGTTTGTGAAATATTAAGCTTTAAAGTTTTTTTGTTAGAGTCACATGCCGCCCCCCCCCCCCCTCCCCCCTGCCAGCTAAATGGTGGTATTTGGATGGCTGAAAAAAAAGACCGTTATGGCATATATAACGTAGTTGAAAGGAAAACTATCACAGCCTACTTAGTACAAACTTACGAGTCATAGTCGACCAACTTATGAAATGATTAAAAAACCAATGTTTTTTCTCGAGCGGCAGGGGCGTCGGGCGGGCACGTCATACCATAGGCTAGCTAGATGCTAATAAGTCTTAGAAAGGTACTGTGGGCATCCTCAACTTCGGAACACTATACTTTGCGCGTGGCCCGACACGCACTTGGCCGTTTTTTTTAAACCATTACCTATCTGGTGGCCACCACATATTAGACATCTAGGAGACTGCTTAGCTGGGCAGCTCTGTCACTGTTTTTAAGGTTTTTGGATTAGATATCTATGGGTCGCCATGGGAGGCAGGCTAACCTTATAATGCCACAGCTTAGTCTAAGTTGCATATAAGAAGGATTAGATATCTATGGGTCGCCATGGGAGGCAGGCTAACCTTATAATGCCACAGCTTAGTCTAAGTTGCATATAAGAAGGATTAGATATCTATGGGTCGCCATGGGAGGCAGGCTAACCTTATAATGCCACAGCTTAGTCTAAGTTGCATATAAGAAGGATTAGATATCTATGGGTCGCCATGGGAGGCAGGCTAACCTTAAGATAGATAAGATAAGATAATATTTATTTGCTGAAAAAGGGTTAATTTACAGGTCTTAAATTAAATGTTAGTTCGCCTTTATCAGCTGTTTCAAACAGCATGCAAATATTTAGGTAAAGATTTAATTATTTTAATTTTTACACATTAATAGCAATAATTATTAAGTATATTATATATTAATTATGATGAAAATATTTAGAAAAGAAAATGTTCATTACAATATTATTCAATTGGAAAGATTAATTTAATTATGATCCATGAATTCTTTAACAGTATAAAAACAATTATCTAGTAGAAATCTTCTCAGGGTTTGTTTGAATTTTACTCCGTCTAAGGCTTTTAACTCTACTGGCAGATGATTGTAGATTATAATGCACATGTTATAAGCATTTCTCTTATATATATCAGCCTTGACACGTGGTTGATGTAAGAGATCTCTATAAAGTGCTCGTGAACAATTTCTAGTAAAATCCGAACGTCTTTTGAAATATTTTGGAAATTTCTTAGCGAAGTTACAAATCTTCCAAATATACATACAAGCTAAGGGAAAAATGCACAGTTTCTTAAAAATAGGCTTACAACTGCATCTCATACAAACATTTGCTATAGCACGAACACATTTTTTTTGTATTTTAAATGCTCTGTCAATATCAACAGAGTTGCCCCATAGGATGAGGCCATAGCTGAGAACAGAGGAGACGTGACCATGGTAGGCAGTGAGCGCAGCTTCACTAGATACACTTTGTCTTAATTTTCTTAATGCAAATACGAATCGGTCTAATCTACTGCATACAAAGTCAATATGATTTTTCCAATTTAGAAATGGATCTAAATTTAGTCCTAAAAATTTTACATTAATCGTCTTTTGTATAGCGACGCTATCCATTTTGACATGTAATTTAGGGCAAATAGTTTTATGTGAATGGAATTGCATGAATTGAGTTTTACTCAGATTTATCAGGAGTTTATTATTGTGCAACCAATTATTCATAGCAGCTAAGGATTCATTTATGTCAGACTCATATGCGTAGTTATTATCCTCCCTCACAATAATAGTTGTATCATCAGCAAATAGTATGGTTTTGGGTTTTAAAACATTTGGCAGATCATTGATAAAAACTAGGAACAACAACGGACCCAGATTACTTCCCTGAGGTACACCTGACGTAACAGTACGAGGACACGACCTATACACTAACTTGTGTATTTGATTTTTAGTTTCTTCCATTTTTAAGATCTCTGTGCATTGCTGTCTGTTAGTCAAATAAGATTTAAGCCAATCATTTGCTAGACCTCGGATCCCGTACGCTTCCAATTTATCTAGAAGCATTGAGTGATCAACAAGATCAAAAGCTTTTGTCATGTCAAGAAATATTGACATTACTTTAGATTTATTATTAATGGATTCAGTCACATACTTAACAAAATCAAAACAAGCCAATTCTGTGTTATGATCCACACGAAAACCATATTGGTCCGGGTATAAGATATTATGTTTTCTTAAAAAGTTATCTAATCTACTATAAAAAGCTTTTTCAAAAATTTTTGACAATATTGGTACAATAGTAATCGGTCTATAATTGCCTGGATCATTACGATCGCCTTTTTTAAATAATGGTTTTACGATGGACATCTTAAGCTGTTCCGGGAAATGACCTTGACTAAATGAAAGATTAATTATATGAGCCAGAGGAATACTCAAGACCATGCCTGTTAGCTTGATTAATTCTGTTGATATGCCATCAATCCCACAAGTTTTAGTATTACTTAAGGATTTAATAAGTTTATAAACTTCTTTAACATGTACTGGCATTAGGAAAATTGAGAATTGACGGTTTTTAAGTTTAGTTTCACATGGATTATTATTATTACTTACTTTATTTACTTTACACAAATCAATAAAATAATCATTAAAGATTACGCAAATGTCCCGTGGATCCGTATATATCTTGTTTTTCACATTCAAACAACCTATATCAACAGCGTGTTCAATATTTGCTGTCTGAGAATTAATTATATTCCATGTGGCTTTACATTTGTTCTTATTTAGTGATATATAATTTTTGTTGCTTATTCTTTGCGATGTTTTTATACATTTTCTCAATATTTTGCTATAAATCTTTTTATCAGAGACTATTTTACTGTCTCTACTATGAATAAGCATTTGGCGCTTGGTCTTACAAGACTTACGGATACCTTTAGATATCCATTTGACCTTTTTTTGACCTCCATAAACTTTTACTTTAATTAGAGGAAAGCATAAATCATGGAATAGTTTCAGAAGATCATAGAAAATGTCAAATGCATCTTGAGCATTATTACAGTTAAGAACGTCACAAAAAGAGAGAGCCATCAGGCTGTCATGAAACTTGCGGATGTTGTCGCTGCTATAGTCTCTTTTAAACTCAAACCAAGTTGTATATGATTTAACTTTATCAATATTCAATAAAATCGATTGAGCTCTGTCATGATCAGAAAGGTCTAATTTGTGAGTGTACGATTTAATTTGCCGCATATTGCTTGCAATTTGATCAATACATGTGTTAATCCTAGTGGGTGTGTTAATATGCAAATTAAAATTATGGCTCCTTAAAATCATGTTTAAGTCTTTCGTGACAGAATTTCCTTTCATTGTATCAATGTTCCAGTCACCACAGAGGACAATTTTTTTCCTTCTGTATTTTAAGATTACCGAAGATATCCCGGACGTCAGCCTGTACGAGATTAGTATGGCTCTCAAACAGCTTAAGAACGGCAAATCCCCTGGTGACGACGGAATTACAGCCGAACTCCTGAAGGCGGGTGGTAAACCAGTCCTTAAGGCCCTTCAGACGCTGTTTAATTCCGTCATTCATGAAGGGAGAACGCCGCGAGCATGGAACAGAAGTGTGGTGGTGCTCTTCTTCAAAAAAGGTGATAACACCTTGTTGAAGAATTATAGACCCATCTCACTTCTGAGCCATGTTTACAAGCTGTTTTCGAGAGTCATTACGAACCGTCTCGCGCGCAGGTTTGACGAATTCCAGCCTCCCGAACAAGCCGGTTTCCGAAAGGGCTATAGTACCGTAGACCACATACATGCGTTGCGGCAGGTTGTACAGAAGACCGAAGAGTATAACCTCCCCCTTTGCCTTGCATTTGTGGACTACGAGAAAGCCTTCGATTCGATCGAGACTTGGGCTGTGCTGCAGTCTCTCCAGAGGTGCCAAGTTGACTACCGGTACATCGAAGTGTTGAAGTGTTTGTACGAAAATGCCACCATGTCCGTCCGACTACAGGACCAGACCACGAAGCCTATTCCACTGCAGCGGGGAGTCAGACAAGGAGATGTGATCTCTCCGAAGCTGTTCACCGCTGCATTGGAGGATGCTTTCAAGGTGCTGGACTGGAAAGGTCGAGGCATCAATGTTAATGGCGAGTACATCTCTCACCTTCGATTTGCCGACGATATTGTAGTCATGGCTGAGACCATGGAGGACCTCAGTATTATGCTCGCTGACCTCAGCAGAGTTTCCGATCGAGTTGGTCTTAAAATGAACATGGACAAGACGAAAATTATGTCTAATGTCCATGTTGTGCCAACTCCCGTAATAATCGGAGGCTCTGCGCTCGAAGTTGTTGACCATTATGTATACCTGGGACAAACAGTCCAGTTAGGTAGGTCCAACTTCGAGAAAGAGGTCAATCGTCGAATCCGACTCGGCTGGGCAGCGTTCGGGAAGCTTCGCAGTGTCTTTTCGTCCAAATTACCGCAGTGTCTCAAGTCGAAAGTCTTCGACCAGTGTGTGTTGCCAGTGATGACTTATGGTTCCGAGACGTGGGCGCTTACGATGGGCCTCATAAGAAGGCTCAAAGTCACTCAGAGGGCAATGGAGAGGGCTATGCTCGGGGTTTCTCTGCGTGATAGAATCAGAAATGAGGATATCCGCAGTAGAACTAGGGTCACCGACATAGCCCGAAGAATTGCGAGCCTTAAGTGGCAGTGGGCGGGGCACATTGCTCGCAGGACTGATGGCCGATGGGGCCGGAAAGTTCTCGAGTGGCGCCCGCGAACCGGGAGACGAGCTGTCGGTAGGCCTCCAACAAGATGGAGCGACGACCTCGTGAAGGTTGCGGGAAACCGGTGGAAGCAAGTAGCACAGGACCGGTCTGAGTGGCGAGCCTTGGGGGAGGCCTATGTCCAGCAGTGGACGTCTTTCGGCTGAAATGATGATGATGATGATGATGATGATGATGATTTTAAGATTAGATATTGTAATAAATTTTCAAGTTTATGTAAAAATACACCAATATGTGATTTTGTTTGTTGTGGTATCCTGTAAATAGTTATTATTATTAAGTTAATGCCAATAATTTCTACTCCGCAGCATTCAAAGTAGAAATTAGCAGCAACTTTTTTTATATATTCAACATGTTTAACTTGCAAAGATTTCCGAACTAGTATTGCTGTGCCACCTCTATTTTTCTCTCTACAATAAGACGTTGCTAATTTAAACTCATTCAATTTAATATTTTGTTCACAACCTTTTTTAACGAATGTTTCGCTAAAGCAAAGGACATCAATATTTTGAAACTTATCTTGAAAATCATTTAAGGTTATATCTAAAATATCCAATTTATTTAATAAGCCACAAATGTTTTGATGCATAATCATAAACTTATTTCTATTGGATCCATTTAAGTTGTCATTAGGATTAGCCTCGAAAAAATTTCATTGGATCATTCTGTCCTATTTTCACATTGCTTATGTCTCGTGTTAAAATATTAGTTTGTGCAGATTTATTGTCCTTTTGAATAGAAATTAACAGTTCACTTAAATCTTTAAATATTATCCGCATTCCTTTGTTATTTACTCGACCAGAGTTTTTTAAAAACATATCATTGTCATACGACAGGTTGCGGTTACAATCTAGGAGATAAGCATATTCATATCCATTTACATCCAAATGAAGCAATTCATTGAATATTTCAATCCTCCGGTTGAACAAATTAGAATAATTCGCACAATTAAAAGTTGGGGCACACAGAATAATATTTGTATGAGTAATATTCTCAACACATCCTTTAATGTAAGAAACCAGACTACAATAATTTTTTGTTTCTTTAAAATCCTCTTCTCCTATAAAAATTACACAAAAGTCGCGCAAAGTATAATTTCTTAGTTTTGAATGTAAATCTCTCAAAAGTACCCGCACGCCTACGTGCGGTGTAAGATAATGACATATTTCATAAGAATTTCCAAAATAATTATTAGAGATATTTAACATTTTGTTATAGGAGTTAGAGCTCAGAATGCATATTTTGTTCTTATTATTATTACTTTCCTGGACGTGAGTCGTAGTGGTGCTGGTGCTGAACTCGGCTGGCCCAGGAGCTGGTGACGCTGTGCTCTCCGTGCCCGCTGCGCCGGAGTTGAGAGCCAAGTGATCTCCATGTTGGCTGGGTGATGATACTTTTGCGGCGCTCACATTTAATTCATAACAAGATGGGATCAGCTCTACTTCACTTTCATTTAAAGAAAGATTTAGATTTGATTTTTTCATGTTTTTTCTAGATTTTTTACCCGATGACGTTGTAGCTGAGTTTGTTTGGCAAATATGTGTTAGTTTATTTATCTTCTTAATGCAGTCAGCAACCGTGGTTTTAAGGGTGTTATTTTCCAAAAGCAAGTTCTCAATCTCTTGGTTCGCACTACTAAGTTTATCTTGTAGATCATCAATTTTCCTATTCATGATTTCAAGCTTATCAGAATCATAATGAATGATTTCTGGGCAACTATTGCTTAAAGTAAATTTCTCATCATTATCATTCAATGTCGATGACAATTCCGTGTTATTAATTTCATCTGGGTCCGACAGCGAGTCAAAAGAATTTGAGGTCGGTATATTTACCACAATTTTTTCAGAAACCTCTTCTGTTTCTTGGACCAATTCTGTATTACTGAGGACAGATGAAGCTAATGAATTATTGGTTTTTTTAGGCCTCAGTGTGATATTTTGTTCATCCACTTTTTTGACCAATAGAGATTTTCGATTGGATATCTGGTTGGGAGTACTTGGGATACCTCGACATGATCGACACACCCAAGTTCTTTTTTTTTCTGCTGTCATAAGGTTGAAAAGCTTGGAGGATCTCCCTGCACATTGTAAATCGAATATCTCTTTACATTTGAAGCATGTCAGTGTCTCCTTATTTATTAATTCTCCGCTGCATTTTGCACATACTTCCTCCATCATACGAGCTAAATAGTGAAATAACAACTTATCTGAGCTGTTACTGCCCTCTTTTGGCACGTCGCAGAAACGGCTTCTTAAGTAAGATCGTAGGGATCTTACTGCCTTTAGCTGAATTGCTCGTAGTCAACCGATTCAGATGATCGACACTAGATGGCGCTAAGTTCAACTCGGATATTTAGGAAGACTTTTTAATAAATTTATTGTTGATGTTGCGAGTCCACACGAAAATTAAATCAAATACTTCACTTTAACAAAATTTAATTATCGTCTAGAGCACTAATTGATCAAAATTCATGTGATATTTCTTATTGTTTACATTAAATATAGTTCTACCCGTCCGAATTCAAATTCTAACGTTGCCGGATTTGTAAATTACACAGTTAATACAAGCCCGAAATAAAAAAACACTGATCACATTGCACTTTTATGAATTGTCCAAACACGTGATTACAATGAAATATATTATTTTACTGTTTATTTGAAGATCTGTATTAAGTTCACTGCCACTATTTAATAACTGTTTTACGTTCAAATTGTTTATTAGTCCACTGAGATAACAGTATCACAAACGAGTCAGACTTATTAACACACAATTATTATAAGTTTACGTCCAAATTACTAAATTAAAACATTTTAACGATAAATAAATACAGAGCTTATGTTTACATGGCAGACAGCGCCATCTATCTTATAATGCCACAGTCTAAGCATCTATCAAAGTAAAACAATACACCAATCTCATTTCCACAAGACGGCCCCCCGAGGGCCACCTGTTGCAGCCAAACTCCATTACCACTGCGTTGTGCGCCGGCCAACTTTGATGGCGGATTTAAATAAACTTAGATAGGCGACATGCTTGGAATTCGACGACATCGCATTAGTGTAGCCTAGCTTTATCGAGGGAAGAGTTCAAATTGAAAAAAATGATACACTTCGTCGTAAATTTTCAGAAATAATACATCTGTAAGCGAATTTTGGAATTGTTGTAGGTGAAGGTGCCTTAAATAACATTCTAAAAGTACTAATGTGGGGGTGGGGGTACCGCTAGCGTGTGTGGGGGGGGGGGGTTCAAAGGTCCCTTTTTTTGGTTTTTCGTAAATATCTCGTAAACGATAACCCACAACAAAAAAAAAATAACACATAAATACGTTATTATACGTTAAACGATTTTACGCGTAGGTTCGGGATTTGGTCCGTTGTACCCTGATTCTTTTTAGATAAGGGCTCATACGTACTTGACACAGTTGAACTTTGGATAATTCTGAATGTATTCATACTGAGGGCCACCGCGGGACACCGCCCGGTTGGTGAGGGGACAGGGGGAAACTTTGCTTCCGCCGCGCTTCAGTTAGAAATAAATATTTCCAAAAATTTTAGGTGTTAAGAGATGCTGTTAATTGCGAAATTATCCTTACTAAAGGCTTCATCAAATGTAATCCACAATTTTCAATTTTTATTGGTGGTTTTTCTTAACTTTAGATCGATATTACAAATTTCTAAATTTAACAATTTCTTTTAGTAAGTTTGATATCAAAAATGTATTGTGATGAGCAGTGCCAATTTTTCAAAAGTTGGCGCATGTAACGCGGATTTGAACATGGTATAATATTACTGTCTACTTGAAAGAATAAAGAAAATATTGAGAATATTAAGTAACTACTCTGAATTTTTCTAATTATCATGGGCCATTTAAAATGTAAATTATCTAAGAACATTTTTTGCTGTTGAGATATTTACGAAAAACCAAAAAAAGGGACATTTGAACCCCCCCCCCCCCCCACAAGTTAGCGGCACCCCCACCGATTAGTACTTTTAGTATGTTATTTAAGGCACCTTCACCTACAACTATTCCAAAATTTGCTTGTTATTGAACACCAGTTAACAATTTATAAATATCTAGAACCTTAATTATCAGGTCATGAAATTACACCCAATCGACGTATGTACACAATGCCAATTAGCGAATACGTGTCCAATTGAATAACTGCAATTGTCAGAAACGGGCATAATTGCAGTTGGTTACATGACCTTTCATTATTAACGTGCTTGGGTACCTGTGGGATCCATTCAAGCTTGAGCAAGGACGTTAAAATGTACTATTTAAAGGAACAATTCAAACATTATGTTTTATTTCCACCACCACCACTATCGCAGCCTATTTACGTATCGTTAACTGAGGCTATAATATATTCGAAGTCTTAAATAGGGACAGGGAGATTCCCTATAGCATTGCTCACGCGTCACGGCGCTCAAGTTGAACTTTTAATCTAGCTGCTTAGCAATGCCGCGACGCGTGAGCGATGCTATAGGGAATCCCCCTGTCCCTATTTATGACTTCGAATAGAGCCTCTGGCCTCCTCTAATCACGAGACGGTTTGGACTATACCTAATAGTCCAATAGTCCACACGCGGGCCCAGTGTATTTGGGCCCAAATGTATTTGGTCCTTTGGGTAGAGTTGAAAAATAGTGGACACGTATTTTTTTTTCAGCATGTAAATCAATTAAAATTGACAAAGATAAGACGTCATAATTGAGTACAAATTATTCTCAAACGTGAAGTGCACCATTTATTAAAATATAAGTAAAATAACAAAAACACAAATTCCTAATCTAAAAGTCCTATACTACGTGGCATGGTACCCAAAATGCTGGCAGAATTGCCACGTTGAATGGCAATGCTCAGTCTCTGTGCGAGATAGAGGCCAGCATTTTGGTTACCAGAGGCCTCAATTTTTTTTAATATAAAAGTAATGAAGTAATTGTGAATTTTAAAAGCGTCGTAAGTATCTTCTTCAATTTTGGTTTGCGTAACGAAAGAAAAAATACGAGTCAAATATTTTTTTAAAATCTAACTCAAAGGCTTAGTTTTTTTCAGTCATCCATAGTAAACTTTGCTTAATTTATTTTTAATTCAAATTCAAATTCAATCATTTATTCAGCAAATTGACCAGATAGGGGCACTTTTACACGTCAGAAAAAGAATTTACCAGCGCTTCCATTGCTTGAGAAGAAGCGCCGCAATAAACTCAAACAGAAGCCCTTTTTTAAAAATTTCCAGATAGTTACAAAATTTACATTACATGTATAAATTATACATTTAGGTAAGTACTAAAATTACATTGAAGGGATGTATAGTCCCGAATTTAAACTTAAATCTAAGATCTTAGAGATGTATAGTCTCAAAGGGTCCAGAAAAAAAAACATTATGGAGATGGCCTTCATTGTCAAATAAATATAAATTCCATAGATGTCGACGGTCTCAAAATGTCAATAAATTTATTTATTCTTGATTACCAACAAGACCTAAATCTTGCAGCCGCATTGACAATGGGCGCCGCCTCATTGTGATGCATTGAAAGCTGCCACACAAAGAGTAACACAACTTGTCCGCGCAAGTTACGTGATAACTGCGTGTCGGGCAGCTTTTGTTCGAGCTCGCTTTTAGCTTTTTAGTTACATATTAGTTCTTCAGCCAGTTGCCACATAGACGTTTCAAGTTGCTGATACTTATGCTGACTGAATCAGGCCATTCACTTACTTTGAAATGTCAAAATATCTCCACTCTATGGTATGGAGTGTGGAATGTGCCTTGGTAAGGAGCGCAATCTTATATGGCGAAACAGTTTAGAAAGTGTCCAGCGGATTTGATAAGCAGCAAAACATAACACACTCTCCTCACAACCGTTTTCGCTGCGTTTTCGCCTCAGCAGCGCCGTCTGAAGGCGCTACTGCAGACTATCCGCCTAGATGGCTTGACTGGAGTGGCGACCGCAGCGCCCCCAAACTAACCCGATTTGATGTCCACTTTTAGAACCATAAAGATTGCGCTCCTTTACTTCAACCCTCCATACACTGTGGCTTTAGCTTGAATAGTAGGGTTAGCATTTGATCATACCGGTACAGTCAGCAGCAGAAGTAGATAAGCTGTCCAGGTGTTTAAAATGACCTACACACGACCTTATTCTTAAGACGTTAAGGTCGTGTGTAGGTCATTTTGAACACCTGGACAGCTTATCTACTTCTGCTGCTGACTGTATGTACCAAACGAAGATAAGCCTGGGTTGATTCAAGTACAGTTGACGGACTCCTAGTCGTTAAAGATGGCCGCCGAGCTGTCGTTCCATACAAAAACGTCATTTTGTTCCATAGTAATATATTTAACGTTAACTTTAACGGACGGTTTGAATCAACCCGCTTATTATCATCATCATCATCATTTCAGCCGAAGGGCGTCCACTGCTGGACATAAGATAAAGATAATGCCTAAGATTAAGCCAAGTGAAAATCATTAATCACGTTTTATAAATCCTAAATCAAATAATATCAATGTCAAATTGTTTCTTTGCACGTCAGAACGGCTGGAACCATTTTGATGTTTAGTATGGAGATAGTTTGAGACCCTGGAAATAACATAGAATACTTTTTCCCGATATATTTTTCACGGGTCAAACCAATTTTTCAAGTCTTCTATAACTATGTATAGTACCTAAGTATCATAAGGTACGCACCTAGCACAAAGTAGAACGAGATGTACGCATATGAATAAACTCTACTGTAGGTGAAAAAATAAAAGCTCTACTTCATAGGATTTTACAATCACTTTTGCATTAGGTACCTAAATGTAGTTTCAAAGTTGTGTTTTAGGATGAAATGTTTAGGTAAACTACCTACAGATGATATTAAAATATCTAAATATCTAATATATAAAATTCTCGTGTCACAGTGTTTGTAACCAAACTCTTCCGAAACGGCTCGACCGATTCTTATGAAAGTTGGTGTGTATGTTCAGTAGGTCTGAGAATAGGACGTAAGCTATTTTTCATTCAAATTCTAAGGCGGTACGAAGTCCGCGGGGTCAGCTAGTACTCTTATAAAAGTTTTATAAATTCACTCGGCACAGAATATTTAATAGTACTACGTACAGAATGGCCACGGAATGACCCGCCTGAATCTAGCCGGCGCGCAACTCGCGCCCAACTCGCCCTTACCGTCATTTGTTTCATCCGGAGATGGAGAGTGAATCATTGGCCCGCGTAGTGGTGCACACACATTTACAATTGTACAGACGTCCTCGCACGCAAACATTGACATTTCATTCGAATTGTGTTCGAAATCGTGCTTTTATAGGCCGTGTCCGCCGTGTGCTCGCGGTGCACTCTTTATCCACAGAGTGGTCGGTTGTATTCAACTGTTAACAACGTTAGGCGCAGACCCACACGTGGCTCGAATTATGCAAGAAATTTGCATTTAAAACATTCATTTTTCAAACATTTCAAATATCAATTACCAACTTTGTATAACCTAACGAGCGCACGTTATGATTTTGTGCGTTTCAAATTCATTTATTCCTTGCGTTTATTACAGTTTCCGCTGTTATTGTCCGCCTCGGGATTTTTTTAATTCACCCAAAAATATCGTTTACCAATCAATCATCTATACTAATAATAGGTCTGTAGAAGTCACATGAGCGTAATGTATGCATGTATGTCCGGTTTTAACTCGAGCACGCCCGGTCAGATTGACAAAACTTCGGCGTAGGAGAGGAGATTATAACACCGTAGATTATAACATAGCATACTAGTTTATGGGCTACTTTTAACGTATACTTCCCGTATATCTAAGACTCTTCTAACTGAGTGACTTGGCAGACAACCTCACAGTCGAAAACTCAAAACTACTGGTCGTAGAAAGCTGAAATTTGGTATGTAGGTTCATTGGGAGTTTAGGGCCGCCGAATACCATCAAAACATATTAATATAAATAATAAATAGTTTGGGACATTTCACACAGTTTGACCTAGCCCCAAACTAAGCAAAGCTTGTACTATGGGTGCTCGACAACGATATAAATACTTATATAGAGAAATACATACATATATAAATACTAAACATCCATGACTCGAGTACCTACAAACATTTGTGCTCATCACACAAAGTTTGCCCCGAGCGGGATTCGAACCCGCGACCGTCGGAACAGAGGGCAGGGTCACTACCAACTGAGCCATACCTATCGTCAAGTACGTCAAGTATCTGTGTATTATGTGAAAAAGGAATAAAGTTCAATATTATGCGTCCTTTTCGCCGATAATAGTAGGTACATTACAGACCTAGGGTAGTGAATTCGTAAATGTCCCAGATCGCAGGTTTCTGTGGCCCGAGCCGAAGGTGAGGGCCATAAATATGCGATCTGGGGCTTTACGAATTACCGCCCGTGGTTTGTCAAAAGTTTTACGTCTTGCCTTGGCCAAGAAGTGAGATTTTCTCTCCGCGTAGCGGGCAGAAAATCCCACTTTACGGCCAAGGGTGATGTAAAATAATTGACATCTATTATGGGTGGGCTGCCCAAGTTCTGTGGCGCACTAGAGATGTAATTCAAGAGCAAGATGTGAATTGAATTACATCTCTATCTAGTGCAGTTACAGTTACATTTTCTAAAACTATTAATAATTTAAAAGGTTAGGTATAAATATTTTAAATATGCAACAGTAGTAGCGATAATACTTAACTACGAGACTACAAGAATACTTTTGTTCAACGAAGTATTCGTTGATTCTTATTAAATGCAATTACTAAATAGGGTGTATGCTGGCACTTAAATACAGAAAATACGTGACTCGATAGACACCTTGCTCCAAAATTCCGAATCAAAGTGTTGAGTGATTGGAGATGTTCCCGAGTGCATTCCATTTCCTACGACGAAGGCTTTGCTTCCTAGCTATCACCGCCACTTAGAGCCATTAAGTGTCTATGTTCGGATACAATATAAACGGAACTCATAGGTGTGGTATACACAAGCTGATAATAGTACTTTTAGAGCTCACAGTACTTTCCTCTTAAGGTGCGTAGTAAGGTGAAAACCCCAATTTGGGCATTTTTAATAGTACATTACAGACTGCGCAGACGTAAAACTTTAGACAAACCACGGGTGGTAATTCATAAAGCCCTTGATCGCATATTTATGGCCCTCACTTTCGGTTGGAGCCACAAACACCTGCGATCTGGGACATTAACGAATTCACCGCCCTAGGTCTGTAATGTTCTATTTCTCAGAATCGACGGTTAGTTTGCACCTGAAACGATCAATAAGTGATATTTTACGAACTACCCGCGGGTAACAGCACCGTCTCTCCCGCGGGAGGAAAATATGGGATTCGATTGTGTCTGGAATTGATTCCAGTAAAGTAAGGGACAGTGTAGGCCAGATTGTGTTTTCGTTGATCATATTAGACACTATTTATGTTTGGATCCAACTGTATTCTCTTCATGAATATGTACCGTCAAGAGCTTATGATATAAACATATATTTTGCCCCTTATTCCGTTGTGTTAAATTCCAAATATGTCCTATGTCCTTATGCATACGACTGTATAAAAAATAAATCAAATAAAATATTATGAATATGGGTATTCTGATAAGAATTTTCTCAAAGGTTGTAAAAAAGGAAATAATAGCTTGTAATACGTTTAATGTTTATGTAAGTACTTTATAAAATACATCGCATACATAATAATGAATTTGGCTGATGTACAGTCGAGTTCATTAATATGTGCACACTTTTGGACCTTATTACAACGTGGTAAGGTGCAAAAGTGTGTATTTATTGGCGAACTCGACTGTACCTAAGAACGTTTTACAAGAATTAAAAGGTTTCATATGAAATTGATACTTATTTATTTACATGAGTAATTTTCGTAAGCCGTCTTAATTTAAATTAATTTAATACAATTTCCGTATTTATCAGATGTTTATTAAATGTGTAATTATTGTTGTACAAATATTTTTCAGATTGTCGTTTCTAATGGATAATACAAAGTTTATTCATGAAAAATTCAACTACGCACAGCTACAATTTTACAACTAAGTTACAACTAAACAAGTACAAGTTAAATTAAGGCTATTTGGTTACCGCCATTGGTTTTAACTTGACTAATTTTGTCGTAGGTAGGTATCTTAACTAAACCGTAAGGTTTCGTTCATTTGCCGACGGAGCGGCGCGTTAGGCTTTGGCAAACGATACTCCATACAAACTGAACGTAATCTGCGGACTATAAAAAAAGAAAGACTCACTTCGAAAAATATTATGAACAGTTCTGTTAACTCTTCCATCGCTACGCTCTGTGCTACGCGCTACATTCGTAGCCAATCGTAGAGGCAAGCGGCTACGAAAAAACTTTTTTTTCATCGACGTCAATTAGACGTCTTTTCAACGGAAAATCATACTTTCATCGTACCTATTCTTTTCTTTTCTCGATGGTCGAAAAAAATACATTACAAATATTACTAAATATTATAAATATATCATGATAAAAACAATCTAATCAAGGTATTTATACAGAAATTTCGAGCAATGTTCCATGACAGTTCTAATCAAAGAAACATGAGATGCGGAAAATTTAACATGTCAAAGGTAATGATCAGTAAAGGTAAATAATGACGATCACAAAAACTGCTCAACCAAATCATCACATCACACCGTTGAATGGAACGTATTGATTTGGAATCATTTATGACTGACGAATGTATGTATAATATGAAATTAGTCTTTTGGAAAATTGTTGGAATAGGGATGACGACAGGGTGAAGAAATCGAAATTCTAATTAGTCCGTCAGTCAGGTAATAAAAAAATATTAGACACGTATTTTTTGTTTTATCAAATTAACAAAGAACGACTAAGTTAAAACGCATTAAAGTTTGAGAGTGGGGGCTAACTACGTCACCGTTAGGTATAAATCGTACCTAACCGTGACGTCACACGACATTTCAACTCAATATATCTCCGTATAAGTTTGATAACGTGAAAAAAGAAAAAATACGTATCCAATACTTTTCAATAATCTTCCTGATAGACTAAGGAAAAAAAAGTTGTCGTCATCCCTATTGTTTCCCTTCCAACTTAACAAACGACGTTCGTTAAAATTTCACACCGTTTGTCACACTTTGTCTCGCGTATATTTGGAATTTGCGTACCTGATGATACTAAGTAACCTACATAGATAAGATAACTATAATAGTTAACTATAGAAGTATTGAAAAACTGGTTTGACCCGTGCAAAACCCATTCCTGAAAAAATATCGAGATAAAAAGTTATGTTATTTCCAGGGTTTCAAAATTCAAAGTATAAAACCGGCCAAGATAAGATAAGATAAGAAAGGTGTTTATTTCATTAGTTTGAGTGTTACATTATAATTCCGGGTGTGTCAGCTACTTACATTTTACTTATTTTTGTCTTGAAGATCTGTATAAGTATCGTGTAGTGTGTGCTGTGCTGTGTGAATATCGTGTGGTGTGTATACATAATAAATTTATATAAATTTTTAGTGTTCTTTCATGTTGCTCTATCTCTTATATACAGCTAATTACAATCTATGGGGACGGGGTGCGGTCTTTCGCTTGCTGAGCTGCCGACTCCTGTCGTTTCTTTGTACATAATTAATTTCGCCTAATCTAGTATTAGTTAGGAGGGGGTTGTGCTGTCCGTAACGGGTGTAAGCGCCACCAGGGACGTCCAGATCCTCGATGTGCATTTCACGCAATCGGCACAGCATGTCCTCGTTCAAGTCTTGCGCACGGAGGTGCCACGGATCCCAATCGAGCATATCCCATAGTAGTGAGGTCTCTAGGCGTCTTGGGAATTTTCCAATGGTCTTAAGGGCCATTCGATATTGGCGTTCTATTTTTAATAAGTTGCTCTTGCTGTAACGTGAGAGTAATTGTACCACGCCATAATCCAATATAGGAAGTAGGCAGGCCTGAACCACAGCGAGCTTCACCGTCAGATCCGTCTTGGCGTGCCAGCCTATGATAGGGGCTAGTGCGCCACGTGCTCTTCGCGCTTTCTGCACAACGGAATCCGTCTGTTTGCCCATGGACATGGTTTTGTCTAGGTGTACACCAAGATATTTTATGCTGGTTTTATATTCTATTACCTGGTCTTTTATGCGAATGGTTTTGCGGTAGTTTCTCTTGTGGGTGAACATGGCGCATTCCGTTTTGCCTACGTTACATTTTAGCCCCCAGCGATGATAATACTCGATGACGGTGTCGGCGGCCCATCCCGCGCGTTGCGTAGCGCAGTCCGGGTCGGGAGATGTATTGAGAATGCACAAGTCATCGGCGTATTGGGAGAGCTTGAGTCCACGGATGTGGTCTCGTTGGTCCCATACATCATGCACGTACATGTTAAAAATGACTGGTCCCAGGATAGAGCCCTGGGGGACTCCGTGTGGCACCGGTTTCTCGTCGCCCTTGGTGGTCCTAAAACGTCCGTAGGTTTTTCGTCCACTCAGGTAGTTCTCTATTACCTTGATGATGTTGTTAGGGACGTCGGCTGTTTGGAGCTTTTTTGTCAGACCGTCGTGATTTATTGAGTCGAAAGCCTTCGATAGATCTGTTGATACCATGGCCACGCTCTGCTTTGCTTGCAGCGCATCGGTTATGAACTTGCCGGTAAAACCGGCCAAGTGCGTGTCGGGCCACGCGCAAAGTATAGGGTTCCGAAGTTGACGATGCTCACAGTACCTTTCTTAGACTTATTAGCATCATATCTAGCCTGTGGTATGACGTGCCCGCCCGACGCCCCTGCCGCTCGAGAAAAAACATTGGTATTTTAATCATTTCATAAGTTGGTCGAATATGACTCGTAAGTTTGTACAGCCTACTTAGCTGTGATAGTTTTCCTTTCAACTACGTTATATATGCCATAACCGTGATTTTTTTCAGCCATCCAAAGACCACCATTTATCTGGCAGGGGGGGGGGGACACGTGACTCTAACAAAAATTGCACTTTAAAGCTTAATATTTCACAAACGCATCACTTAATTGAAAAATGGTTTGAACAAACCCACAATATTTTTTCAAGACCTGTTTAACGATATGTCGCACCATGGGATACGCAAGAAAAATACTTACATCCCCACTTTACGAGTAGGGGAGGTACCCTATAAAAAAATATATTTCAAAATTTTATTGTACCGCTTTGTCAGCATAACTAATACGTATATTCATGCCACATTACAGCTTTCTAGAACTAAGCATCTCCGCGCAATAGTGCGGACAGACGGACGGACGGACGGACGGACGGACATGGCGAAACTATAAGGGTTCCTTGTGGACTTCGGAACCCTAAATGGTGCTCTAGCCGTTTCGAAGAAAAGAAACAAACAAAAGACACTCATATGGTTATGGTTGTGGACTCTGTTTTCAGCACTTACTAAATTTTGTTACAATCCCTCCAGTAGTTTTAGACTTAAATCCGGACATATATACATACAGTAATTTTTCTAAAAATCATAATTTTGTATTCAGTAGCCTTTATACTATAGTCCCCTCGACTTGAAAGTTTATTTTAATTTTCAAGTTTTAGACGCGACTTCTTCTATAGACTTGGTATTAGTAGTATAAAGATCTTTTCCCTATTTCGTTATGTTAAGGTCTAAAGTGTAAACAGCCCTTTGACGTCGACTGTACTGTTATGTTATACCTAATGTTATGTTTCTATACTAATAAGCGGGATAAATTATATCATCATATTTCGTTAATTGGCATTATTTGCGAAATGGCTTGTTATTTGGGGCTAAATATGTAGTATATTTTGTCTAATATTTATCTTCTCATTTTACCTCAATCTCATATTGCTTTTTATTAAGTAATGATAAGACATTTATTAAATATTTATAAATGTTATTATTTATTAAGTCATTTAGTTATTGATATAAAATATTAGGGTACGCTTAAAGTATAAGAAAGTTATACATATTCAGAGTTCATAGATCATTTTGAAATTTTACATTGTGAAAATAAATAATAGTACATTATTGCAGAGGCCGCCAAGTAGCGCATTGCCGGACGAGTCAGTTAGAAGGCTGAGCGAAGCGAAGCCTTCTATTAGTACGAGTCCGGCAATCGCAATTGCGGTCGAGGTATATATAATGCTTTTCTCAAACAGCGAGGAAATACGTAAGGCCAGTCGGGGCAAGTGCGCCAGGATGGGGTAAGTGCGCCTAACATAAATATATCGAAACCTACGGCATAGGGGCGAAATAAATTTAGGCGCACTTACCGCACATCAGTATTTACTACTTCCATGATCGTGGATGATTTGGCCATGGAAGTTGTACTTATTACCTCCATGGATTTGTCAGTTTCGGGGCAAGTGCGCCAGGATGGGGTAAGTCGCCTAACATAAATATATCGAAACCTATAAATATTAATCGACTAGTAGTTGACTGTACAAGGCATAGGGGCGAAATAAATTTAGGCGCACTTACCCCACATCAGTATTTACTACTTCCATGATCGTGGATGATTTGGCCATGGAAGTTGTACTTATTGCCTCCATGGATTTGTCAGTGTCTAGAGGTGTCTCAAATAGCAAGCGAATTAAAAAAAAACACACACGACAATAATGTTTTTGCTGGCCAAGGCCGGCAATGGACAGCCTCGCGTCTTATTTTTTTGAAAGTAACACGAACATTTCCGAGCATGTTTGAGAAATAGTATATTATTGCAGAGGCCGCCACCGAGGTATATATAATGCTTTTCTCAAACAGCGAGGAAATACGTCGTATACGTCGGGGCAAGTGCGCCAGGATGGGGTAAGTGCGCCTTACATAAATATATCGAAACCTATAAATATTACTCAACTAGTAGTTGGCTGTTTACAAGGCATAGGGGCGAAATAAATTTAGGCGCACTTACCCCACATCAGTATTTACTACTTCCATGATCGTGGATGATTTGGCCATGGAAGTTGTACTTATTACCTCCATGGATTTGTCAGTTTCGGAGCAAGTGCGCCAGGATGGGGTAAGTGCGCCTAACATAAATATATCGAAACCTATAAATATTACTCAACTAGTAGTTGGCTGTTAGCCCGAAGAATTGCGAGCCTTAAGTGGCAGTGGGCGGGGCACATTGCTCGCAGGACTGATGGCCGATGGGGCCGGAAAGTTCTCGAGTGGCGCCCGCGAACCGGGAGACGAGCTGTCGGTAGGCCTCCAACAAGATGGAGCGACGACCTCGTGAAGGTCGCGGGAAACCGGTGGAAGCAAGTAGCACAGGAAAGGTCTGAGTGGCGAGCCTTGGGGGAGGCCTATGTCCAGCAGTGGACGTCTTTCGGCTGAAATGATGATGATGATGATGATGAGTTGGCTGTTTACAAGGCATAGGGGCGAAATAAATTTAGGCGCACTTACCCCAAATCAGTATTTTACTACTTCCATGATCGTGGATGATTTGGCCATGGAAGTTGTACTTATTACCTCCATGGATTAGTCAGTTTCTAGAGGTGTCTCAAATAGCAAGCGAATTAAAAAAAACACACACACGACAATAATGTTTTTGCTGGCCAAGGCCGGCAATGGACAGCCTCGCGTCTTCTTTTTTTGAAAGTAACACGAACATTTCCGAGCATGTTTGAGAAAATAAAATTAAGTTATTCACAGTTATTTCACTCATACAATGGCAAAATAAAAACACACAATTAGAAATAGATCCACAGGAGTTATTGTTATGAGCGAAATATTTGACAGCTATTTGCGACGTTGCCAACTTTCGGAGTAAACCCTCTTAAGATTAAAAAATATGAAGATAAAATTATTAATCAACTAAAAATTATTACAATAATATATGGAAAACTTAATAGAAATGACAATTAATTTAATTTACAGAAAATTTTATCCTAACACATTATAAAAAAGAAATAATACAATAGTACATTATTGCAGAGGCCGCCAAGTAGCGCATTGCCGGACGAGTCAGTTAGAAGGCTGAGCGAAGCGAAGCCTTCTATTAGTACAAGTCCGGCAATCGCAATTGCGGCCGAGGTATATATAATGCTTTTCTCAAACAGCGAGGAAATACGTAAGGTCAGTCGGGGTAAGTGCGCCAGGATGGGGTAAGTGCGCCTAACATAAATATATCGAAACCTATAAATATTACTCAACTAATAGTTGGCTGTTTACAAGGCATAGGGGTGAAATAAATTTCGGCGCACTTACCCCACATCAGTATTTACTACTTCCATGATCGTGGATGATTTGGCCATGGAAGTTATACTTATTACCTACATGGATTTGTCAGTTTCTAGAGGTGTCTCAAATAGCAAGCGAATTAAAAAAAAACACACACGACAATAATGTTTTTGCTGGCCAAGGCCGGCAATGGACAGCCTCGCGTCTTCTTTTTTTGAAAGTAATACGATCATTTCCGAGCATGTTTGAGAAAATACATTAAATTGTACTAATATAATAAAGCTGAAAGTTTGTTTGGATTTTTGTTACTCAATCAGGCTAAAACGGCTAGATCAATTTGCATGAAATTTGGCATACAGATAGATAGTTTGTAACCTGGGTTAACACATGGGCTACCTATTATTCCGGAAATGTCGTAATCCCGGAAATCCCAGAAATTCCGAGCAATGCCTGGAAAAGATTTTAGAAGTACCCTGGAAAAAGGGCTTTGGAAATATAGTGTTAAATTCCCTGCAGACGAAGTCACGGGCAAAAGCTAGTGAATAATAATTTATCAAATCATTAAAATATCTAGGCTATACATATGTATAACTATATGCGAGTAAACATTATATTTGGAAACAGGATCGGATGATAAGAAACCGATAACGTCTCGTTTATTACAACTTTAAAACTTTAAAAACAGATTTCTTGGTGTAAGTATCTTGTTGGTATCCAAAGAGACATCAAAATTATTTACTTAAGTAAATCTGTGAATGTACAAAATGTATTTCATGAATATTTTTTCATACGAAATTCTCGTTATTATTACAGCTTGTTCGAACAGTTTAATGTATAACGTTATACTATGATAACATGTGGTTGATTGTATAAACCAATAATAAAGCCTAAGGATATAATAAATATGTATTATGTGCTTATATACTATACAACAATAGGTACTGTTATCAAACTTTGTGGCTACATCTGAGCTTGTTGTTATTCAAATTGATTTATTTTCTTAACTCTCCGTAACTTATCACTATCATCTGTATAATAAAGTTAGGCTAGTAGATAAAAGGCGGATCAGAAACATGGGTGTTGACGAGACAAGTTCTGGGGAAGATGCAGGTCACACAGAGAGCAATGGAGCGAGCCATGCTGGGGATCTCCCTCTGCGACAGAATTCGGAATACCGAGATCAGAAGGGGAACTAGACTCGTAGATGTGGCCAAGGTCATCACTCAGAGAAAACACAGGTGGGCAGGGCACATTTGTCGAAGGCAGGACAGCCGGTGGGGCGTGAAGGTACTCGAATGGAGACCCAGGACTGGTCGCAGAAATGTAGGCAGGCAACCCGCAAGATGGGCAGATGATCTTGTCCAAGTGGCTGGAAAAGATTGGATGCAAAAAGCCCAAGATCGGAAGGGATGGAATGCAATGGAGGAGACCTACACTCAGCATTGGGTGGATATAGGTTAAAGAGAGAGAGAGAGAGTAGATAAAAACATAAAATATCAAAGCACGATATAGAGATCTTCTACTATCTAAAGTCCCGCGCCTTTACATTTCAAAACGCTTCAATGTATTTAAAAACCGGCCAAGTGCGTGTCGGGCCACGCGCAAATTATAGGGTTCCGAAGTTGAGGATGCCCACAGTACCTTTCTAAGACTTATTAGCATCTAGCTAGCCTGTGGTATGACGTGCCCGCCCGACGCCCCTGCCGCTCGAGAAAAATCATCATTATAAGTTGGTCGACTATTACTCGTAAGTTTGTACAGCCTACTTAGCTCTGATAGTTTTCCTTTCAACTACGTTATATATGCCACAACCGTGATTTTTTTCAGCCATCCAAATACCACCGTTTAGCTGGCAGGGGGGGGGGGACACGTGACTCTAACAAAAATAGCACTTTAAAGCTTAATATTTCACAAACGCATCACTTATTCAAAAAATGGTTTTAACAAACCCACAATATTTTTTTAAGACCTATTCAACGATATGCCGCACCATGGGGTACGCAAGAAAAAAAAATTACATCCCCACTTTACGAGTAGGGGAGGTACCCTATAAAAAATATATTTCAAAATTTTATTGTACCACTTTGTCAGCGTAACTAATATGCATATTCATGCCAAATTACAGCTCTCTAGACCTAAGCATCTCCGAGCAATAGTGCGGACAGACGGACGGACGGACGGACGGACATGGCGAAACTATAAGGATTCCTTGTGGACTTCGGAACCCTAAAAAAGCACCAGCAACACTCTGAACACATGTGTGCGTGCTGAGACAGCCATCAACTATGCGTTGAGAGTGTTGGTGGTGCTTTTTAAATAAAAATGAAAAAATTGAAGCGTTTTCAAATGTGAAGGCGCGGGACTTTAGATAGTAGAAGGTCTCTACCTAGTTATGATTTTTGGTAGGTATATGTTGTGTGGATCAATTAAGGAAGTATGAAACTAAGTTTGCAACATCGAAATATTTGTGCTACAGGGATTTCAACTTATACGAATTTAAATAAAGAAAATTATGATGAAATCCCGAAAAAATACACCTTAAAACACTTTGAAATTCGTAAGTCAACGTGTATCACCATTAGGACAAATACTCACAATACCAAACTCTCACTATAAGAGAAACATCCAGAGTGAAAAGATGCAAAACTAAACAAGGTATCATTGGTGTGAATGTTTTCTATATTACAAGTTGTTAGAAATCTTTATTACTTTATCAAAAACTTAATTACCTAGTGAATGGTAATAAGCGGCGGTTGAGACGAAAACGTAACGTAAGTAAACGCTCTAAGGCTTCCTACATTTTTGAACTTTGAATTTTTTGTAAGATTTTCTTATATATTTTTTTTTTAACTTACAAATAACATCTGCCAAACTGCTGAGCAATTTGTTGGCAGAAAAAGCATTAACTACATAATATTTTTAAAACTAGGTACAGTCAGCAGCAGAAGTAGATAAGCTGTCCAGGTGTTCAAAATGACCTACACACGCCCTTAACGTCGTAAGAATAAGGTCGTGTGTAGGTCATTTTGAACACCTGGACAGCTTATCTACTTCTGCTGCTGACTGTACCTACTTGGATTCTGAATGCCGTGTCATCATTGTTTTTTAAAAATATAGCCAAGGTACCATCCTAAAATTACACTTTATTCTTGCTTCCCCGGAAATTGACGGAAAGATTAAAGAGTAGGGATCTAAGGGGAGGGGGCTCCGGACTCCGTTCATTGAGTTTAGATTCGGTATCGATCGTTTATTATAGTATACAAATAACATTATTGTTTAACGCATCCGCGGCTGCGATACGCTCGAAGCAAATCTTTGCGTTTTGCTTCTCTGGTAGAGAAAAGCGTCTACGAACCATCGCTATCAAATCATTAAGACATTTGTAGTGTTTGTAGGTGTATGTTTATTTAAATGTATGTATGTGTGTTAATGTTATGTATGTATAATAATGTTAATGTTATGTATGTATAACTATTATTATAAAACTTGAATTTATTAAACAAATTTAATTGTATTTTTCATGAAAACGTATCTTTATTTTAAATGAAAAGTACTTAATCGATTGTATGAATTACTCACTTATCTCAAGAAACGGGACTTTCAATATCAAGTTCAAAGATAAAACTGATAAAATAAAGGTTGAAGGTAATTCGGACAATTTAATAGCGGATTGTAAAGTTGGGCCCAAATAAATCATAAAATTAGTAGATCCTTCCGTTTGTCGGTTATATGGGGGCGTCCCGAGTAGGTATTTAATTCTTTGGTTTAATTTTACAAATTTAAGTAAGTACCTGGGTCGAAGAGCGTATTGACTTCTTCCCCTTTTTCTTAGAGTATTCCCAGGGCACCTATGAGACACGGTTTTCGATGTGGTGAGACGAGGTGATAGGTCCATTCGGGTCGATAGTACAGTCTTACCCGCTAACCTGCCGCCAAAATAGCAGTGCTCACACTGTTGCGTTCCGGTAAGAGGTTAAGGCAGCCGGTGAAATTACTGGTACAGAGGCATTCCATCTTAGGCCTCAGGGTAGGCAACGAAATCGAGATCTTGTGGTTTCTTAATAAGAAATCGTGAGATTTCGGTGTCTATGAGCCACAGTCACTTTGTACCGACAGGTTGCCTGTGAGCTCACTTACCTAGCAATAATAGTACATTACAGACCTGGGATGGTGAATTCGTAAATGTCCCAGATCGCAGGTTTCTGTGGCCCGAACCGAAGGGGAGGGCCATAAATATGCGATCTGGGGCTTTACGAATTACCGCCCGTGGTTTGTCAAAAGTTTTACGTCTTGCCTTGGCCAAGAAGTGAGATTTTCTCTCCGCGTAGCGGGCAGAAAATCCCACTTTATGGCCAAGGGTGATGTAAGTAAATTAAACGAGCCCTACCAGATCGAAACACATATATTGCAAAGTTCGTCTAATCATCTGATATCACTACATAGTATAAAACAAAGTCGCTTCCTGCTGTCTGTCAGAGTGATTCAAGAGGAAGGTTTTAGTATTATAATTTGTTATAGTTTAGAGCTGTAACTGAATTCCGAAGGCAGAAAATAGTTATGTATAGGTATAATAAAGTGAAATGATTTTTTCTTTTTCATAATATCAGTTCCGATATTTTTAATTGATTTTCGCCACATGATATTCACACGCTTTCTTTAAACGTTCGAATCAGAAAAACGTGTTAACGCGCATTTGAAAAAGAATTTAACAAAAGTTATGATTTTTTTATCATTCCTTAGAAAAGTTTAATGTCTTCACAGAGTTTTGTGTGCGAAAGTTTCGAGATATCTATAGGGGAAAGAATTTTCATAACATTACCATTTGAATAAACTCCGTGAAATATTGACTTTTCTTCTGATATTATTATTTTATGACAATTTTATTATTTCTAAGACTGTCAATCGAGAAAATTGTGTTGTAAAGTTTTGAAATAAGTACCTATGTATATTTCATATCAATATTATTTCAGATTTCTTTGGGAGTAAGAAAGAAAAAGAGGCGAGCCGTAGGTAGTTCATTATGAAGTCAGTATTACAAAATGTGAAACAAAGTATTCATTTAATGTATTATTTTCATTTTTAACATTCAATTTTAAATAAGTAATAGTACATTATTGCAGAGGCCGCCAAGTAGCGCATTGCCGGTCGAGTCAGTTAGAAGGCTGAGCGAAGCGAAGCCTTCTATTAGTACGAGTCCGGCAATCGCAATTGCGGCCGAGGTATATATAATGCTTTTCTCAAACAGCGAGGAAATACCAGGATGGGGTAAGTGCGCCTAACATAAATATATCGAAACCTATAAATATTACTCAACTAGTAGTTGGCTGTTTACAAGGCATAGGGGCGAAATAAATTTAGGCGCACTTACCCCACATCAGTATTTACTACTTCCATGATCGTGGATGATTTGGCCATGGAAGTTGTACTTATTACCTCCATGGATTTGTCAGTTTTGAGGCAAGTGCGCCATGATGGGGTAAGTGCGCCTAACATAAATATATCGAAACCTATAAATATTACTCAACTAGTAGTTGGCTGTTTACAAGGCATAGGGGCGAAATAAATTTAGGCGCACTTACCCCACATCAGTATTTACTACTTCCTTGATCGTGGATGATTTGGCCATGGAAGTTGTACTTATTACCTCCATGGATTTGTCAGTTTCTCTACAGACGTGTCTCAAATAGCAAGCGAATTAAAAAAAACACACACACGACAATAATGTTTTTGCTGGCCAAGGCCGGCAATGGACAGCCTCGCGTCTTCCTTTTATGAAAGTAACACGAACATTTCCGAGCATGTTTGAGAAAACTTGATTTACCTTAATGACAAAAAAAAACCACTTTAATTAATTGAATGGATGATCATTCATTCACCTTTTCAAGTGACCGATTACACTTTAAGGAATTCTATTTCGATTGTGGCATTACAATGTTATTTTTAGACTCCGGAAACAATGACAGATTGCCTTTGGCGCCAATAATAACCAATCACAGGTTCTTTGATTAGGCCGCCATCTTGTCAAAAATGACAAATTTGTTCCAAGTTTGAAATGTTCACGATTGTTCGAGTCACGGGATTATGAATGTCAGAATGATAGAAACCCAAACTTTGTAATGTACGGAACTGTACTAAAAAGTTCAATAACAATTAAATGGGTAGCACATATATCAGGTTCGACGTGATAAGCCTTTAGAAGTTAGGGTCTATTCTCAAATGACTGATAGGATAGGGTTACAATTTGTTCCAATGCAGATTTGTTGAAGTAACTTCAATCGCTAAATATAAGACGAACAGTCTGAGTAAGCTGAGAGACACAGCGCAGTCGAAACTACTGGTAGTACGAAGCTGAAATTTGGCATAAAGGTTCCTTGGGGATTGTAGGGGACAGACTTGCTGGGATTCCCACAGGAATTGGAAAGACTGGTGATTGATAAGGGCTTTCCCCTACTATTTTCAATGTCACCATTGTCACCGTATTAGTTTTAAAAACAGGTGTCTTACACTCGCTTGGAACTAAATGGCAAACTTAAAAGGCATGTAAAGTCATAAGGTCGAAAAGTGTTATTAATATCGACTTACCTATTTACTTGAAAGTGAAAAAGTATGAAAAAATATTTGACCTCACCGATGATATGAAAATTTAGAGATTTACTTTTGGATCATAAATTTACGTTAAAGGTGAAAGATGCGTCTAGATAGCTACCACCGTCATACTCGTCAACCAGCCGCCAAGAGCGTTTGCACCTGTTATGGTTCCGGTAAGGAGGTAAGACATAAGTCGGTGAAATCAGTGTCATAGAACTCAGAATTCTGAATTTTTCATTTGACATAGAGGCATCCCATCTTGGGCCTCAGGATTGGTAGCGCATTCGAATAGTTTTTTGATGTCTATGGTATAGGCAAAGGAGCGCACAGCCCACCTGATGGTAAGTGGTCACTGCGGCCCATGGATACCGAAATACTTTGATCCCCAATTAAGAAACCATTTTAAGATCTCGAATGCGTTGCCTATCCTAAGGCCTAAGATGGAATGCCTCTGTGCCAGAAATTTCACCGGCTGCCTTAACCCCCTACTGGAACACAACAGTGCGAGCACTGTTATTTGGCGGCAGGTTAGAGGGGAAAGACGGTGGTTTATATATATTTATTTGACAATGGAGGCCATCTCCATATTTTTTTTTTCTGGACCCTTGGAGACTATACATCTCTAAGATCTTAGATTTAAGTTTAAGTAAGGGACTATACATCCCTTCAATGTAATTTTAGTACGTACCTATATGTATATTTTATACATGTAGGTAATGTAAATTTTGAAAAAAGGCCTTCTGCTTGAGTTTGTTGCGGCGCTTCTTCTCAAGCAATGGGTCTAGGAAGCGCTGGTAAATTCTTTTTCTGACGTGTAAAAGTGCCGCTATGTGGCCAATTTGCTGAATAAATGATTGAATTGAATTGGTACCTCCCCGGACGGACCTACCAGGCCCTACCACTAGCAAAATGCAGTGACCGCTTACCACCCTGACAGGTGGCCTGTCTGCTTGTTTGCCTTGCCTACCAATAATATATTAGAAAATCTTAATAATAACTTTTTTTAATACATGTGCTCAAAAAGTAAAAACTTCAATACCTGTTTAACGTGCCAAAAGTATGTATTTAAAACCGTTTTAAATAGGTCTTACAATTGATAACCTACCGTGTAAATGTAAAAAACGTTGGCTAAATGTAGATTACAAATTTATAATATCATCCCATTGTAAATATTTTGAATCGATCATTTCTGAACGAGCGCTTTTTGTTTTTTTAGCTAGTGAGCGTGCCGAAAGTTATTTTTTAAGAACTAGTGCGTAAAGTTTTTTGAGCTTCATCCTGTTAATTTATTTCTTTTTTTTCGCAAATGTATTGAAAAATGTCGTTTGATACACATACGAAATTATCATTTTCACTCGTCCCTAGTTTTAACGCTCGCTTTCGCTCGCGCCAACATAACTATAGGGACTCGTGATAAAATGACAAACTTTTCGCACTCGCACCAAATGTACTATTCTGCTTCGACTACAGTTAAAATTATTACTAATCGCATCTCACAGTTGAATTCCTAATTGGAGCTTTACAATAATTAGGCGCTTTGGGGTGCATTTTAAACGAAGACCAATTGAACTTGTGATGACAATGCGAATAAGATGTTCAAAATAAAAAATATTTGTTCTACAAGTAGGGCCAAGTATTTCCTACTTAAGAGGGTTTATCCTGAAAGTTGGCAACGTCGCATATAGCTGTCAAATGTTTCGCTGTTTTTATTGATTTCTCAATATTGCTGAATTAAAAAGGAATATATCATTCTATGGTTGTATGACGCGTCTCGTTTTATATTTGTTGGTTAGGCATCCAAATAATAAGATTACATTAAAATGCATGGAAACTGCGATGGAAAGTTTTCAAAAGATATTACTTCCATAATACTAAATAATCCGTGTTCCTATGGTTACTGTCGCAAGCCATACTTAATGTTTTATTCAACCATAGAGCGATAATTCATGTTTTCATTCAGTAATATTCAGAAATTAATGAAAACAGCAAACTATTTGACAGCTATTTGCGTCGTTGCCAACTTTCGGAGTAAACCCTCTTAATACCTGATAATGAAAAAAAAATGCCTGAAGTAACTGAACGGTTTGACAGTCAAAATTAATGACTGATTTAGTTTTTAAAGAATTTCGACAATGTGTTGAAATTAGAACTATTGCTTAAATTTCCGACTCCATATTGTATGTAATTAAATCCATAGTTGAACGTTTATAATAAGAGAAAAGAAATAGAAAACTGCTTTCAATCTTTCGAAAGATTACGATTTCGTTGTCAAGTTCAGTACAAAATTGTCATTGCCTTGGTTCAAGTGAGACAAGAACAATGCTGAAAAAAGAAACAATGTATTCAACTTTAAAAAAAACGACTCACCGTGAAACTCCCGCCGAAATCTCAAGCACTCGTCATAACTTTTTAAACTCGCAGACGCTGGCAGGTTCGCGCGCGGGAAAACTGCCGTCAACTGATGCACAGCGCGCGAAAACTCCGCTACTTACGCCCGCCGTCGACCAATCACAGCCGCCGGACGCCTCCGCTTGCAGCCGCCGACCAATCACGAAAGGCGGCACTTAAAACTTTAATTCGTTTTTCATGTCGGACTCGGAGTGCGCTGAAAATCATGGCTAATTATTGGAAACGCTTGACTACACCCTACACTATCAGGTAAGTGGACCATTTTCGCCCTTTTATTAAGTGTTCGATGATACATAAAAATCATACAATGACATGTAAGCGCGGGCGTTGCTTAATTAGTCATACATTTTATCTGTTGTCTGAGCAAATAAAAATGACGTCAAATCCATACTCCATACTATACCTAACTCCTACTATTTACTATTATTTATTTAAATGTTTATTTAGTGTTAAATGATATCATTATTATGATTATGATTATTATTTATCAATATCCATAGATACCGTGTCCATTATACATATAAATGTGAAAGTGTGTACATTTAGACACCACACGTTCAATACGTATTGTAATAATGACTTCTGTTCTTTATTTGTTTGTAGTTTGTGGGAGGCTGGCTTGAAGAGCACAAAGTAAAGACATTAGCCTGAAAACATCGAAAAAGACTTGAATTGTGTGAGCTTTGGTAAAAGTAATCAATCATAAAACTCTTAATTTGTTTATAAACATTTTCCTATTGCATCTTCTCAACGTATAGGGTAAATACTTAAGTCTTAAGTACAAGTTTATTTTTACAGAAAAGCAAAAATACCTACTAGATTTATATTGTCCTCAAAAATTACTTAACAAAAAAAAGAAATTGATTTTGTGTTATGACGATTGAAATAAAGGTGTTTCCTTGGTCCAAGTATGCAGCACTACTTCTTGAAAAAATCAATAATATCAATAGTGTCAACACTTTTTTTCAAGAAGTAGTGCTGCATACTTGGACCAAGGAAACACCTTTATTTCAATCGTCATAACGCAAAACCAATTTTATTTTTTACGCAGAATCTACGACACGGAAAATTGGCTATGGGTGAAAAATGACAATGTGCTCGATTATTATTTTTAAGGATAGGAATAACCTTCCGTATCAAGAGAAAAAATTCTCAGAATTTTCCGTGCCGTAGATTCTGCGTAAAAAATAAAATTGGTTTTGCGTTATGACGATTGAAATACAGGTGTTTCCTTGGTCCAAGTATGCAGCACTACTTCTTGAAAAAAAGTGTTGACACTATTGACATTATTGATTTTTTCAAGAAGTAGTACTGCATACTTGGACCAAGGAAACACCTTTATTTCAATCGTCATAACACAAAATCAATTTCTTTTTTTTACGCGAAATCTACGGCACGGAAAAATCTGAGTTTTTTTTCTCTTGATACGGAAGGTTATTCCTATCCTTAAAAAAATAATCGAGCACATTGTCATTTTTCACCCATAGCCAATTGTTTCATACAAAAAGTTACTGGCAACACCAGTCAGTCATCATCATCATCATGTCAGTCGAAAGACGTCCACTGCTGGACATAGGCCTCCCCCCAGGCTCGCCACTCAGACCGGTCTTGTAACATGCTACTCGCCTCCACCGGTTTCCCGCGACTTACACGAGGTCGTCGCTCCATCTTGTTGGAGGCCTACCGACAGCTCGTCTTCCGGTTCGCGGACTCCACTCGAGAACTTTCCGGCCCCATCGGCCATCAGCCCTGCGAGCAATGTGCCCCGCCCACTGCCACTTAAGGCTCGCAATTCTTCGGGCTATGTCGGTGACCCTAGTTCTACTGCGGATATCCTCATTTCTGATCTATCATGCAAAGAAGCCCCGAGCATAGCCCTCTCCAGGTCAATGAGTCAATCTAACCGACACGGACGGCACGGTGAATGTGTTATATTTAAAATAAATTACCCAAATTAAAGTGAAGGAAGCCGTGGTGGCCGCTAAGTCGTTCGACCTACCGCCTCTCATGCAGAAGGTCGGGGTTTCGATTCCGGCTCGCACCTCTAATTCAATTTGAATTTACCACTGAGCTTTTCGGTGAAGGAAAACATCGTGAGGAAACCTGCACTCATCTGCGAAGTAATTCAAAGATGAGTGTGAAGTTCCCAATCCGTACTGGGCCTGCGTGCGACAGCTCAACCCTCTCGTGATGAGAGGACGCCTGTGTGGGTAGTGGGACGCAAATACCGGGACCGGTCTCAGGAGGTATAAAATTCAAACATTCAAAATTCAATCATTTATTCAGCATATTGGCCACATAGGGGCACTTTTACACTTCAGAAAAAAGAATTTACCAGCGCTTCCTAGACCCATTGCATTGCTTGAGAAGAAGCGCCGAAACAACCACAGCAGAAGGCATTTTTTTAAATCCACATTGTTACAGTAATAGTTACATAGATACAATTTCAGGGAAAAGACTGGCTAGTGTCCCCCAAGCCAAGGTTCGCCACTCAGACCGGTCATGTGCCACCAGCTTTCATCGCATTCCCGCGAACTTACCAGGTCGTCGCTCCATCACGTTGTGGGCCTACTGACCCATTCGAGAACTTTCCGGCCTTTCGGAGCCTTGGTAAGTATAAGTAGGTTTTGTGTGGCTGAATGTTAACGGAAGCCTGTGAGGATAGTCATGAAAGCTCATCGTATGTCCTGACTTCTCACAGTAAGTGCATATGCAGTTCCCAGCGCGGTATTGTACCTGCGCACATTAATCAGGGAAAGTAAACACCATTGCAATTGATGCACTAACGCAGACGTGACTTACCACAGATACTTACCTATCTATACCATTCCTACATTGTGTGAATTTGTGTGCAATTGTATAATAATAAGTAGATGAAAAAAACATTACGTCAGAGGTACAAGGTCATAGACGTAAATAATATAGACCCGGTCTAACGTACACGTAATATGTCCCCACTTCCACGGTGTCCAATCCAAAGTTCTGTCACCGAGCGTGCGTGACAATAAGCGTTTTTAAAAAAACTTTTTTCGAAACTGTTTCTCAGTACTCGTCTCGTTGTTGAAAAAATGTGACCCAGCTTTAGTGCACGATATAAGTTTAACTTTGGATTGGACACATGAAGTGGGGAAACATGACATGTATCTACGTTAGGCCGCGTCCATACGAAGTATTATTTATGTCTATGTACAAGGTGGAGTTTAAGGAGATAAGAGGAATAAGTTGATTCATGCATAGTTGATGGACGCCTGGTCGTTAAATATGGCCGCCGAGCTGTCATTCCATACAGAAACGTCATTTTGTCCCATAGTAAAATATTTAACGTTAACGTTAACTTTAACGGGCGGTTTGAATGAACTTGTCCTAAGAGTATGGAGGGTTGAAGTAAAGGAGCGCAATCTTTATAGGTAGTTCCAAAAGTGGACACCAAATCGGGTAGCTTGTGTGTCAAGCCACCTAGGCGGATAGTCTGCAGTAGCGCCTTCAGATGGCACTACTGAGGTGAAAACTCAGCAAAAACGGTTGTGAGGAGTGTGTTTTTTGTTTTGTTGCTTAATTGCTTATCAAATCCGCTGGACACGTTTTCAACTGTTTCGCCTTAATAAGATTGCGCTCCTTACTCAGACACACTCCACGCTCCAGAGTTAAGAGTATGATAGGTAGGTACTCGATTTTTAAGAAAAAATACAATGAGAAAAAAAATGCTCATAGTGCCAGAGACATCTCTTAGAAGTCAGTTCAGTTACATGAGAACGAACAACCAAAATAATAGTCCAATAAAATGTTGCGTCTGAACTTAGTTTAGACTCATCACAATAGATGGCGCTTTGTGATAATTTTCTCTGAAATTACAAAACAAATTGAAGAAAAGGAAACAATTTACATATTCTATTTATGAAACATTTTTTTTTAGTGCAATACATTTCATCTATAGGGGTACTGGCTTACTCACTGGCTGTTTACCACAACTATTTATTTTCTACTGGCAACAAATTAACAAATGTCACTGCTAAAGTAGTGAAGTAGTAAAAGAAAGCCGCGTAAACACCTCTTTCTTTGGTTACGTTAATTTTAATAGGTGCTTTGTGATTATTGTCTTCTATTTGCGGTGATTCCACTCTCAATTCGAAGTTTTTGAGGTAAGCAAATCATATTTCTGGTGATTACATTTGTATAACAATAAATTTCAATCTGTATAGGTTACTTTTATGTCGGCTTGCATTTCGTATGTAAACAGTCCTATTTTCTAAATTTCTGAACTTTACGGTGAACCAATGCTTTAGCAGCCTACTTATCCGATATCCTTAATTACCACATAGTTATATATTCAAACAGTTACTAAAAATCACACTTGAAACATTTGAAAATATCACTTTAAAACAATGTTTTCTTCGTCTCGTGGTTTAATTACGCATTCTGAATTCGACATTGCACATTGCTGTCAAATATTTGACTAATTTTATCGCGCCGATTTGTGTTAAAAGTTATCGTACCAATGCACCACAAATTCCACGAACATTCCAGAATGTCCCAAGAAAACGACGCGCCGCTGCCGGAAGGATGGGAGATGAGGACGAGTCGCTCCACTGGCATGACCTATTTCCTGAACAGCTACACGAAGAAGTCCCAGTGGGAGCGTCCGGAGGCCCCGGCAGACCCAGGGGAGATCCGTTGCAGCCACATCCTGGTCAAACATGCTGAGAGCCGGCGACCATCATCCTGGAGAGACGAGAAGATCATCCGGACTAAAGATGACGCTTTGGACACTCTAAAAGGCTACCGTAAGCAAATCGTCTCTAAAAGTACACAGTTTGTTGACATTGCTACGAAGTATTCTGATTGTTCATCAGCGAAACGAGCTGGAGACTTGGGTATGTTCGGAAAAGGACAGATGCAGGCACCATTTGAGGAAGAGGCTTTTAAACTCAAGGTTGGACAACTCAGTAAGCCCATCGAGACGGAGTCTGGCTACCATATCATTCTAAGAACTGTGTAAGCTAAGATGGTCTATTTGCATGATTGTTGATGTTGACGAATGGTGAAAGTTTCTACTTATAATAATAGTTGGTTAATCCATGCGTTAATTCTTATCTTTTTTTTTAAAAAAATAGTGCGTTAAGAATTTCACTTCAGTTTACTTTTGATGTTTAGAAGATGACAGCTAAAAAATATAAAGATGTAAGAAGTATTCTATGATTTTTTGTCAATGTTTATGTGTAGAAGATATATCAAAAACGTATTTCAATATGAAAATAATGCTTGCAAATTACCCTTCTACTACACAGATTTATTTTTGTTCTTTCTTTTATTGAACTTGAGTTAGTTGCCTTACGAGAACTTCAATGACGTTATTATAATAATACCATGGGATCTAACAATAATGATTATTAATATTGGTATAATAGTTAATATCCAAAAATTTTCATGATCAGTGTTAATTATAGAAAAGTATTAATACACAATCCTTGACAAGACGATTGATTTTTTGCTTTAGAAAGACAAGAAGAAACCAAGTATATTTGTCTTCTATATTTTATTTCTAATTAAGCAGTGCTTATACCTACATTCAATCTAGCATCTTACTTACTCTATTGTAATAAGATCAAAAAGTGTACACATATTAATGAACTCAACTGTAACTTACAAGTTACAACTATAATAAGATCTGTTTTTTTCATGTACTTTAATTTTAAATATCAATGTTATTGCTCAAAAAGTTAACAGGCAATAAAGTATTTTTAAATCTATTACTAAGAGTTGTTTTTTTGATGTTTTGGTTCACCACGTAAGGTAAACAAAATACTTAGGTACCTACCTACCTACTACTACTACAGCCTATTTGCGTCCCACTGCTGGGCACAGGCCTCCTCTCATCACGAGAGGGTTTGGTCTATAGTCCTCACGCGGGCCCAGTGCGGATTGGGGACTACCTACCAACTACACATTTGCAAGTTTCCAGTAGGTACCACCAGTTACTGCACTGGTTTATGTTACACCTGTTGAAACCATTTTGATAAAACGACCAATATTAAAGGGCAAGGTGGGGCGGGGCAGTGCCCTGGGGCCCCGTGAACTGGTGGTTTTTACCCGACTATGCTAGGAGGGTTATGTTTTTTTAGTATAGTATACATGGTGGGTCAGATCCTATAGCAAATAATCAACCCACAGTATCGGCTATCGTATTCTAAGTATATTGTATAGGTCTTTATTTTTTTTGAGTAGGTAAAAAAAATAATTGTATAGTATTCAGGCGTCGCTCACACAACCAATCCCATATACAATTTTTGTTTTTACCAACTCGAAAAAAAAATACCTATACAATATACTTAGAATCGATAGCCGACACTGTGGGTTAATTATTTGCTATAGGATCTGACCCACCATGTATAGAAATGTATACATGTATATTTGTTTGGTAAATACGCTCTGTAGCCTAAACGGCTTAATGCATTTTAGCTTGTCTAGATTCGTCTTTATTATGAGACGGACACTGGGATATATATACCCATTGTAACGTCAAAGTTTCTATGCTGTCGAGTGCTTTTTTAGCACAGTTATTTTATTTTACTTACTTGAAAACTTTTTCAAATTTTCCTTTTTTTTTCTCGCGGCCTCGGGCTGGGGTCCCCCTCGAGCCGGGGGCCCGTGGCATTTTACCCTATTGTTACGCCGCTGATTTGAAGGAACTAATTAATAGATAGGCCCGTTCCCGCTAGTCACATGACCAAACGACTTACCATTTTTAACCAACTTCAAAAGAAGGAGGAGGTTCTCAATTCCTCGGAATCTTTTTTTTTAATGTATGTTCACCAAAAATAAATAGTAAACGTGAACCGATTTCGATGATTCTTTTTTGTTCGAAAGGTGGTACTTCCAAGTTGGTCCCATATTAATTTGGTTCAGTTCTGATGATGGGATCCATGAGAAAATGAGGGAACTTCTCGAAATTTGCTAGCACATAGATGATTTTGATGTCAATTTCGAAGACTTCAGAGTTACTTATGTACTTCTTGGAAACTGTAGCCGAAAAATTTTTTTTAATAAAAAAATAAAAACCGCTTTCAAACTCCAACAGACTGCGAAGTCGGTGTCAAGTGAACCGACCCAAAGAAATGATAATCATATAGTGAACTTGACATTGACATCGCAGTCTGTCGGAGTTTGAAGACGGTTTTTATTTTTTTATTTAAAATTTTTTTCACGATATTTTTTTCTATACTTCAAGTACTTGCTTAGGTGGAGTACCTATTTTGACAATGCCACCGAAATTTATTTGAGCCGATTTGAGCAATTTTATCATCTTGGGCTCGTATACGTAGTCAAAGATAATAAAAAGTGGCTTAGGGCCTTCGCCCACGGCGACTTTTTGTAGCGATGTTGCCGCGCTACTCATCGCTGTCCATTTTTTAGATCAAAGAGTAAAAACGATAGCGATATGAGTAGAGCGGCTGCATCGCTACAAAATGCGATATGGGACTCGGAACTATCTCCATAGTTTCCTCCAGCGGTTTTGGACAGAAATATTCGCATTTAAATATAATCATCATCATCATCATCATCATCATCATTTCAGCCAAAAGACGTCCACTGCTGGACATAGGCCTCCCCCAAGGCTCGCCACTCAGACCGGTCCTGTGCTACTTGCTTCCACCGGTTTCCCGCGACCTTCACGAGGTCGTCGCTCCATCTTGTTGGAGGCCTACCGACAGCTCGTCTCCCGGTTCGCGGGCGCCACTCGAGAACTTTCCGGTCCCATCGGCCATCAGTCCTGCGAGCAATGTGCCCCGCCCACTGCCACTTAAGGCTCGCAATTCTTCGGGCTATGTCGGTGACCCTAGTTCTACTGCGACTGCATTTCTGATTCTATCACGCAGAGAAACCCCGAGCATAGCCCTTTCCATTGCCCTCTGAGTGATTTTGAGCCTTCTTATGAGGCCCATCGTAAGCGCCCACGTCTCGGAACCATATTTATATATTAGGCATGGATAAGTGTTGACATTTAGAAGCGAAGCGAAAAAATGGTAATGATAAAATGTGTTTCAAAAATTTAATAATTAAAATTAAAAATGCGCCTCAACTTAGTATACTTTAATTATCTAACAAAGATAGCACAATAAATAATTATAATACGAGAACCTAACAAACGTTGACTTAGTGCAATCCTCAGTTCGATGCCGCCGACAAATCCAGCCCTTCGCCGGCGGCATGCACTCGAACCGCCGAACTAACCCGCGCTTACCTTAATTATGGCACTATACTGAGTAAGCTATTCTAAATACTACCAAGATCACGCTGTCGGTCGCCTCGGGAAGTTCGGAAGTTAGAGTAAAAACGTGTTCCATGTTACTGAGTTTTCGTCGTCCCGTCCTTGTTCTCTGCGTTCCTTAAGAGTAGGATAGCGTCTAAGGTGGATTCTTTGACGGTGCTAGCCCCCGGGGTCCATATCGGGCCGATGATCGGAGGCGACCGCTTGCCGCCCCACGCGCTGAACTTCATCTTTCTCTTTCCGTCTCTGTTCAAATTCACGTCCAAGTAAGGTTGTCCGGGTTTGAAAATCCTCGGCAGATAGTCCAGGAACAATTTGAAAGGTAAAGCGTCGCGGGCGTTCTCGTCGGGTTGTGCGCTCAGCGTGAGGAATCTGACCGGGGTCCGTCTGTCCAGAACCGAGCCGTACTGTATCCCTGCGATGCCTATCCGCTCGCCGTTCGGCGAATAGTTCGACACGACCCTCGTCAAGTCCGGTATAGAAGTGGAATAGATGACTCGCGCTGCCTTGCTGCCTGGTCGGTAGATGATCTGCCCGCTGCGCTTGCCTCCCCACGGGCTGAAGCGGACTCGCTTCGGCATACTCGGCTCGCGAGCGGCCGCACGCTTCCACGACCACATATTCTCGATGGTCCCGACCGCTGGCTGTGACCTCTTCCCTCCCCATGGACTAAAACTCCTTTTTTTCATTGGCTTTGCCTTCTCGGAATCCGTCGTATTCTCCTCAGAGTACGTCTCTATAATGAAAGGACTTGCGCTTGGTTTCTCATCATTCCTCAAGTAGAGAGTTTTGTCGGTGTCCAGTAAGTTCGGGAGCCAGTTTCTTTGTTCTTCTGTCATTCTTCGCTTTCTCTCGGAGGGCTCAATCCCTTCCTGCTGATAGAACTGGTTGTAGTTTTCCGTGTTGCGTTCGGCGTCGTGTTGGAGGTTGAGGTCCTGGAGGGGCAGGTTGAGGTAGCCGAGGTAGGGGAGGGGCACGTGCCCGCCGGGCTGGTCCAGCGACTCGGCGGGGTCGATGAACTGGAGACTGGCGGTGCCGAACCACGACAGAAGGAGCCAGCAGTGCAGCATAGTTCTGGGAACAAGGAATTTTGTTTAGGACAGCTTTATCACTTCATTTTAGTCCAGGGATGAGTCTCGTCCAAAGTCATGTTGAAATATCCCTAAGAAAGCCATTTTTTTTTTCAATTGTTAATTAATAATTTCATTTTTTTTTTAAATAATGTACATGTTATGTAGACCCGGGGTGTAAAATTATACAGCAACACATGTTCAAAATTATGTCCACGTCAGCTTGCTAAAATATGGAATGCACTGTTCATATTTTAAACTACTATTTACCTATACTTACCTATATAAAAATGTTACCTAAGTACATATATAATATAATATAGATATATCTACCGGTCTGAGTGGCGAGTCTTGTGGGAGGCTTAATAATGTCCAAAGTGGACATCTGTCGGCTGAAATGTTGATGATGATACTTCGAATTTGTAAAAAAATCGTAGTGATCGGATAATGTCGATGGATATCCAACGAGATTGAGCGCGACCTATAGTGAAAGTCGCAGGAAATCAATGGATGTGTATCGCACAGAACCGGTATGTGTTAAACGAACCCGCAATGGGGAATTGCCTATAGTCTATTTACGTCCCACTGCTGGGCTCAGGCCTCCTCTCATCACGAAAGCTTGGGCTATAAGCTTTGGGCTATAGTCCCCTCACAGATGGTTTCCTCCACCGAAAAGCTCAGTGGTAAATTCAAATTGAATTTCGCACACAAAGGTGCGAGCTGGATTCGACCCGACGTCCCTCTGCATGAGAGGCGGTAGGTCAAACCACTATGCTACCACGGCTTGTTATTTGTTTTGGTTCGTGTTTGTTTGACTATTTAGTACATATTAAGTTACTACTTGCTTTACCACATAACGCATATTATCAGCCTATTTTTTAACAATCTCAAAAATCACCAAACAACTACGAGAAGCGTGCTATCCAGTATTTCCCATCGTATCGGATCAGTTTCCGTTGCTGAGTGTGTTTTGATGAGTTTTCAAAACAACAGCTTAGCCGACAATAGTCCGGGAGATCCATATTACTGTTGACCGTGCAACAATGGCTGCACAATAAAGTATGACAAGAATGTAAGATGAGCTGCCGCGAAAGCAAACTAAGCTTCGGGACTATCATTTTTATTGATTTTAATATGAGTTTAGCTATAGTGGAACTGGAAGTTTCTGACTATTATGACTTGGTTGGTTGTTAATGTTAAATGTACCTGAAATTTAATTTAGTTGACGCTGTAAATAAGCTACTGTAGAGTTATCTTCTTGTTAACGTTAGTTTAAGCGGATAGACTCATTTAATGTCGGCATAGAAATTACTTAGAAGGCGCGCGGCGAAGCAGTAAGCCGACGCAGTCTATTATTGCTAAAAATCCACGCGCTTCTAAGTTGTGTAAACCTGTGCTCACAGAGATGTTATTTACATTTTTTTAAGTACTTATACCTAGTATTGCAGGCATGGAATTGTTTATTTAAATACGATAAAAGTTTTAAGCAGCAACTTCGAGAGTGTTAGAATATTAAGCTATGGAATATAGTTACCTATCGAAACTAACGGTGGTTTTTCATCTATCTATATGTACCTATATATAAAATGAGAAAATGACTGACTGACTGAATGACCGATCGATCAACGCAGAGCTGAAACTACTCGTTTTAGAGAGCTGAAATTTGGCATGTAGGTTTTTTGTGGTGCGTAGGGGAGCACTAAGGGAGGATTTCCCGAAATTCCCACGGGAACGAAAAAAAAACGGGATTTTACAGTTTAACATTTCTGCGCATACGAAGTTGCGGGGGAAAGCTAGTAACCAAATATTAATCTTCATATTGATGGCAGAATCGTATGGATATTTTCCTCAAGTCGTATTCATCAACTGGGTCGTCCTAACCGCTTTCTAAGTCACTAAACCATTAATTACTGGGAGCGTAAGGCCGAATAAAAGGGCACGAAGTTAAATTGTCCGCACCAAGCGATCGTAGAGCATAATTCGGTTGGATACTCGGTTGTCTATGACAGGCATTAGACGGTGGCATAGAGTTCTTCGGCTTACGTTACACTCACAAATGTGCGACTCGTAATAATCGTCCGTGCTCGCATAGAATCTATCTCATCATCATCATCATTTCAGCCGAAAGACGTCCACTGCTGGACATAGGCCTCCCCCAAGGCGCGCCACTCAGACCGGCCTGTGCCACTCGCATCCAACGCGTTCCCGCGACCTTTACAAGGTCGTCACTCCATCTTGTTGGAAGCCTACAAACAGCTCGCCTACCGGTTCGCGGACGCCACTCCAGAACTTTCCGGCCCTATCGGCCATCAGTCCTGCGAGCAATGTGCCCCGCCAACTGCCACTTAAGGTTCGCAATTCTTCGGGCTAATGCCGGTGACCTTAGTTCTACTGCAGATATCCTCATTTCTGATTCTATCACGCAAAGAAACCCCGAGCATAGCCCTCTCCATTGCCCTCTGCGTGACTTTGAGCCTTCTTATGAGGCCCATCGTAAGCGCCCACGTCTCGGAACCATAAGTCATCACTAGCAACAGACACTGGTCGAAGACTTTCGAGTTAAGACCTGCGGTAATTTGGACGAAAAGACACTGTGAAGCTTGCCGAACGCTGCCCAGCCGAGTCGGATTCGACCATACCTCTCTTTCTCGAAGTTGGATAGAATCTATCTATATCTTGCTCAAACCCAATAAGTACCTAAGTCGAAATACTTTGATTTATTTTTTAATTCCGAACTTTTGATGTTATAGGACTAAGTCAAATTCCATTGTCTTCTTACTATGACTTATCGGGTTTGAGCAGGGAACCCTCAAGCTCATCTTCGAAAGTGATCGGCAAAACAAGGGTGAATGGAATCATAAAATTATACCTAAACCTTATTTTTGGACAGCAGCTACTGCGTTAAAATTAAACTATATCTGTTTACCTATTTATTTCTTTCTGCCCGCGACTTCGCCCGCTTGGAATTCGGTTATCGCGTCCCCGCGGTAACTATGCATTTTTTCCGGGATAAAAATGTCCTTTCCCGGGTCTCCAACTATCTCCATACCAAATTTCATCCAATTCGGTCCAGCGGTTGAAGCGTGAAGAGGTAACAGACAGACAGAGTTACTTTCGCATTTATAATGTTAATAATAAATATGGATATGGTTTTTTTATCGCTTTCAAATCCCTAGTACATACGTGCCCGAGTTAACACACATATAATTTTACCTATGATTATTAAAAAAAAATGTTTTACAACTTACTTTGATGCTCTGTTTATATATTTGTCCTTATTTAGCAGGTACCTAATTGAATCTTCTGAAATACGCCCAAACGTTACAAAGTTTTCGTCTACCGCCTAAGCCGCATTTAACTTGAATATCGCAATTTATCCAATTATCTCCCTAAATAACTCAATAATATATTCAAAGCTTTTACATATCCATGAAGAAACATTATGCAACTTAGCTCTGCTTATCTTGTTCGGAACGTAACAGAAAACTCCATTTTCCAACTTGGCAGTAATTTTGCAAAAATATTAGTTCGTCGTGGGCGCCGTTTTGTTGTAATAAGTAATTGACTTTCAGATCAATACTCAAACAGTTTGTTGGTTTTCTTGGTTTTTAAAGTTTAGCCACTTTTTTATAAATCGGGTCAAAATTAAGAACGAGTTGTGTGTATGTCTTGGGCCGTTATACTTGTTACTCAGGAATTCATTATTTCTATCCAGATATAAATCTCTGTAATTTATCAATGGGGACTATCGTTTATTTGCTCACCAGTTGGCGCCACTGTTGACTAAGGTCCAGAGGTATAGCTGTCAAAGACGGCTTTATAAGATCGGCGCCGAGACAAAGTTTTAAATCTTGAATCTAATTTAGTTTATTAATTATCAATTACTATCATCATATCGAGTAGCTATGCCGCAATGTTGTGCATCCGTTTTTTTCTCTTTCTTAATTCGCTTTCAAAGCGTTCACATTCATCGCCAAATAATCCATATTTGCGATAATTTCACGAAGGAGTTCACCTTTCAACACTTAAATTAAAGAAATTATAATTTATGTCACGAAGCCCGCCAAAACCAGTGAAAAGTGAATGTTATTGGAACTCACGAATTCACACGCGATAGCCCCCATTGAAAGACTTCCACTGCTGGACATAGGACTCCCTTGCCACTCTGGCCGTCATCCGTCAATATAGCAGACTATACGAACAATATATATCACAATATTCGATAAATATCTTTATCTACACTCATATCATAAATCCTCTATGATGCGTTCAAAAGTCCGGCAGCAGTGACCTCCGTTATGACAGTGAGTTCTGTCAAAGCCGATTTCCTATCTGTGGTCATATACAGTAAAACTATGGAGTGTGGAATTGGAATGTGGCTTGGTCCCAAGCGCATAATCTTATATGGCGAAACAGTTGAAAACGTGTCCAGCGAATTTGATAAGCAAAACCAAACCGTTTCCGCTGCGTTTTCGCCTCAGCAGCGCCGTCTGAAGGCGCTACTGCAGACTATCCGCCTAGGTGGCTTGGCTGGAGTGGCGACCGCAGCGTCCCCAACCTACCCGATTTTGTGTCCACTTTTGGAACTATAAAGATTGCGCTCCTTTACTTCAACCCTCCATAAGTAAAACACTGAAACTCACTCAGAGGATTTATAAAACGAGTGTAAATAAAGTTGTGTATGCAATGCAACTGTATATAATTAGGCTTTAAAGCACTCGTGCGATATTATTATGCCCCCACTTAACCCCACTCGTGTTTTAAGGACCTTTATTATGTAGCAGTTACATAAACTACAATAAATCACAATATTTATTGTACGTGTAGCCTTAGCCTTAACATGACTGAATACTGGGATTACTGGGTATTCGATTGCACAGGTTGAAATATGATTACAGTTAATATTCTGATTTTAGTTTTAGAAAGTTCGGGTTGATTTGCTACGGTGCCTACTTTTATAATAATAACAATTTAATTGATCAAACGTTCCGGTGTAGGCAGTAAACGCTGAAATGTTAAGTAAATTGCTCATGAATTTTGATATTTATTCATTTTCTTAGTCGAAGATAAAATTACATCTTAACTAAATTTAGGTTTAGCGTTAGTACTATTACTTATTCTGTGGTTTTAGTCAAGAAAATGAATAATATTATAAATAGAAAGTGATGGTCAAGTACCTTTCCATCTTCTTCTTCTTATTTATAAAAATTAATCGCCGTGTGTTAGACTGGCTAAGGCTCGAGAACTGCTGGACCGATTTGACTTATTCTTTTTTTGTTTTATTGCCAGTGATTCAGGGAAGGTTTAGAAAGAAAAAAAATCAGGAAAAGTCAAAAGGAACAGCTCAAAAAAGAATCGCCTACGGGTGATACGAAGTTCACCGGGCCAACTAGTCTACAATGAGAAAAAGGTTGTAGATTTGCTTTGACTTCATACCTCTATCTTTCTTAGTGATTTCTGGATATAATGTGCTCCTGTACAAAAATGTTTACGTCACACCTGGCCGAGAAGCGGGATTTACCGCCCTCGGGCGCGACGAAAAATCCCTCTTCACGGCCAGGTGGTGACGTAAAATCGTATACTCACCACGTGCGGTCGTAAAGAAAGCCTCAGACCGCTAGATTATAGCCCTCGCTTCCAGGTCGGGCCCCAATTACCCGCGATCTATGACTTTCTTTACTTTACCGCCCTAGGTGTGTAATGTACTATTTCTTACTTCAAAATCTAAACCCACTGGTTCTACCAGTGCTTTGTTTATACTCGTATACTAGTCAGTTTAAAAGTTATATTACTAAGTAGATGGAGCGACGACCTCGTGAAGGTTGCGGGAAACCGGTGGAAGCAAGTAGCACAGGACCGGTCTGAGTGGCGAGCCTTGGGGGAGGCCTATGTCCAGCAGTGGACGTCTTTCGGCTGAAATGATGATGATGATGATGATGATTACTAAGTAGATTTATACGACGCAGTGGCATCATCTTTTATTTTTCCTTCCGCTGCGTCTGTACATTTTTTACTCTCTTATTTTGACAAGGCACTTTAGGATTCTGTCCTCTAGGGATAGTGATAAATAAATTTGTATGCCAATTGATATTTTTACAAGCTTTTATTTAGTTTCACCTGTTTGTTTGTCTGTCTGTAATCAAATATTGCAAGTTTAGATCCACTTCCCGGCTACCGATTGAGCAGAAATTTTGCATTGACATGGAGCTGATCTGATGATGGAACCGGAAGATGGCCATAGGAACTCGGTAGTTAAACAACCTAACCTCATCGAGTTTGGACTCGTTTGTTCCGTCTTCAATGTACTTTAGTAAAAGCTTGTTTTTAAAAAGTTTTGCACCTTGGCTCTTTATTTAGGTATACATTTAACATCGTAGATATATTAGAATCAAGTTTTTAAATGAATCGAGTTTTGAATAAATATTAACACGATTGATTGATTGTTTCAAAAACCGCGCGGCCAAGAAACGAGTTAACCTCGCGTGGAGAGGGTTCCGACCCTTGATTATTTTCAATGACGTCATTTTGAAAGACAATTATACCTACAAATGCATTTTAATTCCGGATATTGGCAAAATATTAAATTGAATTTTTCATTAGCTCTCAGACCAAACACGGAGCTTCTAAAAGCAACTCGTTTTGGACGTTTTTGAAAATGTTCTTGTTTGTTCAGTCGGTCCTTTGACTTATTGGATTGTGCTCTGTAGTGCTTTGTTCATCCTATTTGAAATTTGCACAGCGGTCTTTTCAAGCTATGCCATATCGTATTTGAAAAAAAAACTGCACATTTTTACTTGGCTGCGCTGCGCTGTATGAAAAAAAATATTGCATATTTCTGCTTTGTCCAAAGGTTTGCCTGGTAGAGAATACCTTATGGCGTTCGCCTTTTTACTAATGTGCAATAATAAATAAATAAAAAACATGCTTAGAATCGATAGTTGATTATGTGGGTAAAATATCGTCATAACAATTTACATAACACCGTATAGGGTCTGTGATTGATGGTTTGAGCGATAGGTACCTGAATCCCATACTTTTTTAACAACTCGAAAGAAATAAAAATCCAAAAAACATGCTTAGAATCGTCAGCCAACATTATGGCATTTGTGGGTTAAATATCATGACAACGTTTTGCTTGACCCCGTATATATTGAGATCCCGCGGGAACTAAGTACTTACCTATGCGTTTTTCCGAGATAAAAAGCTATCTCCATGCCAAATTTCATCTAAATCTGTCCAGCGGATTAAGCATAATAACGGCATTTACGCCTTACTTAACTTAAACGTGTAAAAGAGCCCAGATATGGTCGATTCGCGAGATATATATTATTAAAAAAAAATTGAAAACAAGTCATAATAAAAGGAACATTTGAAACAGTAGGTACACATAAACGAACACAGTGAACGCCTACCTAAAATAAACATGCAATAATTATATGCGACACCAGCTGGATATTAGGTATTTATTATTATTATTGATTTAATTTTATTTAATTATACATATATTAAAAATAGTCTCAAAAGCTAGGTTCGTTACGCGTCAGCGTTTTCTTAAATTGTAGTTTCTCATCCTATACGATATAAATAACTAAGCATGTTTGTTTTCCGTGGCTTACATAGTAATCTAGAGATCTTCTACTATCTAAAGTCCCACGCCTTCACATTTCAAAACGCTTCAATGTATTTAAAAAGCACCACCAACACTCTCAACACATGTGTGCGTGCTGAGACAGACATCAACTATGCGTTGAGAGTGTTGGTGGTGCTTTTTGAATAATAATAAAAAAAACTCTACATACTTTGGCGGTTCCTACGTGACCCTTTCACAATGTCTTTTTCGTAATTCGATATCTATATGACAATAAATATTATTTTTGTATTGTATTTGATCTAATACTCATAGGTCACGTTTACGTACATCTGTCAGACATGCATATTGTTACAATAAGGTAATTGTTTGGCAAAAATGTTCGGAATAATGCTTTTTTAAACCATTTTTTTCCCGCTCGGTTTTTTTGTCTTACACAGATTATCAATTTTGTTTATAATGTTTTTTTTATGAACACATGTGTAGTTTTTTACTTTTATTTTCAAATTACATTACTATAGATATTTATATACATATATTACGGACTGACCTGTATTATTTGACCGCGTGTGTATCTTACAAGCAGGTGAAAAACGAAAAAAGAACTGAAGAAGAAAATAATCGAATTTTAGAAAATAGGCAGTATTTCTAAAACCATGGAATTTTCCTAAAAGATATGAATTTTTGGTTGGCGTACCAAATCTTAATATGTACTTACGAGTATTCGATGGTCTAATTCATTTGTGTTTTCACATGGGTTTTTGAATATTGTGTAGGTGTAGAATATTGTATAACTTTACTTTTGGAGCATAGTACCTATGTAGTCTAAAGAGCTATGTAATCTAGTTTGAAGTTTTTTTTAGAACTATTTTGGCTTGTCTTATTTCCAAGAAAATATTGGATATAGCTCCTATTTGGAGAGCTAGTACGTATTGTATATATATCTTGTGTAACTACTACTATGTAACTAATCCATTAAAAAAAAGCAAGTTAATGTTATTAAATTAATTACAGTAATATATTTCATAATATACTTATATCGTTATCTGTTACATCTATTTCTTGATTAAGAATAAAATATATTCTACTATTAAACGAGCAATATTTATATTTATAAATTTGTAATCACGTTCTTGAAAACGGCTCGGACGATTTCGATTGAAATTTAGTATGTAGGGTTTTTCGGGGTGAAAAATTGATCTAGTTTCTATCTGTTTCTTTTCAAATATTGCAAAATTCAAAATTCAATCATTTATTCAGCAAATTGGCCACATAGGCACTTTTACACGTCAGAAAAGAATTTACTAGCGCTTCCTAGACCCATTGCTTGAGAAGAAGCGCCGCAACAAACTCAAGCAGAAGGCCTTTTTTCAAAATTTACACATAGTTATAACATTTACATTACATGTATAAAATATACATATAGGTACGTACTACAATTACATTGAAGGGATGTATAGTCCCTAACTTAAACTTAAATCTAAGATCTTAGAGATGTATAGTCTCCAAGGGTCCAGAAAAAAAATATTATGGAGATGGCCTCCATTGTCAAATAAATATAAATTCCATAGATGTCGACAGTCTCAAAATGTCAATAAATAATGAAATACATCATGTATAAAAGAGTGCAATCTAAATATATAATACTCAAAGGTGACTGACTGACTGACATAGTGATCTATCAACGCACAGCCCAAACCACTGGACGGATCGGGCTGAAATTTGATAATTACATTTAGCTACTAGCTTCATGCCCGCAACTTCGCCCGCGTGGATTTCGGTTATCGCATTCCCGTGGGAACTAAGCGTTTTTCCGGGATAAATCGTAGCCTGTCCTTTCCCGGGACTCCAACTATCTCCATACCACATTTTATCCAAATTGGTCCAGGTTGAAGCGTTAAGAAGTAACAGACAGACTGAGTTACTTTCGCATTTACAATACTTAATTAGTAATGGATAAGAAGACAAAGTAAAAAAATAATCCTACTTAGAGGTGAATGTTTGGATTGGACCATGTGGCCACGGTAACCACTTACCATCAGGAGGCCTGTGTGGTTGCCAAACAATGGCGTCCATTTTAATTTTATAAATGCGAAAGTAACTCTGTCTGTCTGCCTGTCTCTTACCTCACACAGTTCCCGCATGAACACGATAACCGAATTCAACGCGAGCGAAGTCGCGGGCAGACGCTAGTTCTAAACAAAAACACTAGGCTAATTCAAAATACTTCTTTGCTCCTAAGTAAATGTTCTCCCCGAGGTTGACTGGTAGAAAATGCTTGTAGCATTAAGTCCGCCTTTTATACTCTGCTTTTTTTGTTTGTGTAATAAAGAGTTTAAATGAAAATAAATAAATAAAATAATAAAAATCAGTTGGAGTGGCTGAGTTTTTCAGTTGCTTGTTTTGTTACACGTTGTATCTATAAGACTGTACCGTACCTATAAAAACTAACTAGCGTGAGTTAAGATGTCTATCGACTGACCTGGGGTCTTGTTACATGGGTCCAGGTCTCCGCCGGTTGACAGCCGCAGGTGTTATGGCGGCCGGCCGCCGCGCAGGGGCTTATATATGGGACTTGATGTAAGGAGCGTTCGCAGACGAAGCGGGCTTGCAGGGAACATGTTACAAAATACAAAACACTACTACTACAACAACAGCCTATTTACGGCCCACTGCTGGGCACAGGCCTCCTCTAATCACGAGAGGGAGGGAAATACAAATTCGTTTATTCTCCATAATAATATGAAACATGTATTTATTACCTTAACAAATCACACAGGCACTCTGTAGTTTAACAGATAACAGGCATTTATTATGGAAAAAGGGTATGGGCACAGCTAATGCTGATTTTAAGCCCATCCGACGTCAATATTGATGGCAATTAATTATGTTTCAGTTTTACAACAAGCAATGAATGAAGTAATGTTTAATTGGCACATAATACTATTAAAATTACATTTTCTTATACAAAGCAATTTTATATAATAATGGATTAGAACTTAACTGATTATTAAATAACTAGCTTTTCCTCTCAAATTCGTATGCGCAGAAATATTAAAAAGTAAAATCCCGATTTTTCCCGTTCCCGTGGGAATTTTGCAAAATCCTTTCTTAGCGGTTGCCTACGTCATAACATCTACCTGCATGCCAAATTTCAGCCCGATCCGTTCAGTGGTTTGGGATGTGCGTTGATAGATCACTATGTCAGTCAGTCAGTCAGTCAGTCACCTTTGAGTTTTATATATTTAGATATATTCCGCACATTAAATATGTACACTTATAATAACAAGTCTCAAGAAATAAGGCTAGAAGCAGTATAAACATGGGCATAATACTGCCAACTGAAATTTACTCTTGTTGGGTAGATACACATTTTTTTCATGTTTATGAGTACTTCGGTTACCTACGCATTTTCATATACAGGGTCAAGCAAAATGCTGTGACGATACCCACAGAATCAGCTATTTATTCTAAGCATGTTTTTCAATCAATTGTTAACATTTCAAAATTTTAGTAAGGCGTAATTCGAAAACCGTTTCGGTATCTCTAAGGACTCAAAAAAGTTTCAGATTTTTACGTTACGTTCGTTAGAGAAAATCGTGTTTTCTAGTGGTAACTGTTGCGTGACGTTAGCTCACTAAATTCACTCACTCTCGCTAAAGAGCGGGCGCTACGCGCAGAACTATATCCATGCGCAGAAAGAGCTACTACGTCACTTTAGAATTAGTTTTTTTTTTTTAATTTTATGTATGAAATTGAAGACTTACGAAAAAAGAAAAAATACATGTTTTATTAAATTTTCCCTACTTTCTAACCAGTAATAAAATAAAAGAAAACGTTCTCAATTTAGGCGCCCTTACCCCTGTGGCATATTTGCCCGCCTTACTGTTTACGTAGGTAGACAGCACGAGAGATGGTAGATCAAACCACTACGCTAATACGCCTTCAAGGAAATAGGTACATTTCATATTTATATAGGCGGAAGAATAAATAATAATATGATTACGCTGCATGCCCCACCGCTCCCAAATGTTCTCGATATGCGTATTATGCGTGTTCCATCTTGTTTGCCGTATGAACGACCTCGTCCTTTATTCACTTTGAACATTTTTTACATTACATTAATTATCTAATTTCATATTTCCAGTCTCCCTCCACCTTAGCCGGATTCTGTAGGTTGTGATATTCGCGTAGACCACGGCACGCGGTGAAGCACTTACCCTATTGACAGAGAGTACCTTATTGCTCAATCCGCGCATATTTACTTGTTGTAGATATGTGGTAGATAAATAGAAAAAAAATCGTATCTGCATGGAATAGATTTTCGAATGTCCAGATTTTTGTTTCATTTTCGATTTCTTGCACTTGCGAATTCTTGAAACTTTATATGACCTCTCAGTGGAAATAGAAATGACCCATTGATCAAGTAAGGATTCACAATCAGCCGAAGAAAAAGGGCAGTCAAAACGGGTGCCCAAACAACTCGGGCACCCGTTTGGCGCTCAGTAAATTTGACACTTAAGTCTCATACTCGTATGTTAGGTTTACTTTTGTATAAAATATTTATCTTGACACATATTATAAAGAGGCGTTATTAGCATATTGGAACGTATTTTCTAATGTCAGTTTGCTCCATATATTTTGACATATTCTGTTAGGCACTGTTCGTCCATATGTTATCATAGGTCAATGCATATACTGCTTTTTTTCCGACTACCAGAATCCGAACAGATTCTCACGGCGCGCAGTTCCAAAAATAATCGACGAGCCGTAGCGTTGTTCTGCTGTCGGTACCTCTTGGACCTGTTGAATTGCAACGATGCATTCATAAGGTACCCTAGGACCGATATCAACGTCTTGTTACTTCATTAGTGACTCCAGTTTCCTGGATGGAACTTTAGAAAAAGGAAAAATGGTGCGTCATATTTTATTACCAGCTTCTGCCCGCGACTTCGCCCGCGTGGGATTCGGTAATAGCGCTCCCGCGGGAACTCTGCGTTTTTCAAAAGTAGCCTATGTCCTTTCTCGGAACCCCAACTATGTATCTCCATGCCAAATTTCATATCAGTCGGTCCAGCGGTTGAAGCGTGAAGAGCTAACAGACAGACCGACGGAATTACTTTCGCATTTATAATATTAGTATGGATATGGATTTGAGTTCAAAGACGAAATTCGAGGTGGCCAAAGTAATTTCAATTCCACAATTTATTATCAAAGGATCCGAATAAAATAACTTACGGGCAATTGGTCAAACGTGTGGTTAAGTAAACTTTTGCGGGAGGTATACGTGGAGAGGGATGTATGACTTGTGTAATGTAGTGGAATTGTGGGACTTCAAATTCAATTCAAATTCAAATTCAATCATTTATTCAGAAAATGGCCACATAGGGGCACTTTTACACGTCAGAAAAAGAATTTACCAGCGCTTCCTAGACCGCATGCTTGAGAAGAAGCGCCTCAACAAACTCAAGCAGAAGGCCTTTTCAAAATTTCCACATAGTTACAAAATTTACAATTTACGTAATAAAATTACATTGAAGGCAGTCCCTAACTAATTATCCCTAACTTAAACTTAAATCTAAGATCTTAGAGATGTATAGTCTCCAAGGGTCCAGAAAAAAAAACATTATGGAGATGGCATTGTCAAATACTTAAATATAAATTCCATAGTTGTCGACAGTCTCAAAATGTCAATAAATAATGAAATACATCATGTATAAAAGATTTCATTAATACATGTCAATAAGAACATGATGAGGTCTCTCGCTTAAAATAACAGAAGTACCTACAGGCTCATTTAAATCGCAATTAAAGAAATTCTTACTGGGGCTATATTAGAAGTCTTAAATAAGGATCTCCCTGTTCCCTATAGGATCGATCACGCGTCAAATTGAACTTTAAATTTAGCATGCATCTGCAAACTCAAATATTTGCGTGATTCACCAGCTTTTTTACTACTACTACTACTACAGCCTATTTGCGTCCCACTGCTGGACACAGGCCTCCTCTCATCGCGAGAGGGTTTGGGCTATAGTCCCCACGCGGTCCAGTGCGGATTGGGGACTTCACACACATCTTTGAATTACTTCGCAGAAGCGTGCAGGTTTCCTCACGATGTTTTCCTTCACCAAAAAGCAGAGTGATTAATTCAAATTGAATTTCACACATAAGAAAACTTAGAGGTGCGAGCCGGAACCGAACCCCCGAACCTCTGCATGAGCTTTATGGTAGGAGCCAAGGAGCTAGAAGAAGCGAAGAGGATATCCAATAATAGATAGCCAAAAATCATTATATAATTGACCGTGGGTTCAAATATATCCGCTTAGCTACTGAGCCGCGTATTTTAGCATATCATTTCATCCGAAAAACATTGGTACAGCCGAACATATCCTCTGCAAGGTTCGCAGGAATTCAATCCATATTATATTATATCCATATTAATCCATATTAATATTATAAATGCGAAAGTAACTCTGTCTGTCTGTCTGTCTGTCTGTCTGTTACCTCTTCACGCTTCAACCGCTGGACCGATTGAGATGAAATTTGGCATGGAGATAGTTGGGGTCCCGGGAAAGGACATAGACTACTTTTTACCCCGGTAAAGCGCATAGTTCCCGCGGGAGCGCGATAACCGAATTCCAAGCGGGCGAAGTCGCGGGCAGAATAAGCTAGTTATATTATAAATGCGAAAGTAACTCTGTCTGTCGGTCCGTTACCTCTTCACGCTTTAACTGCTGGACCGATTGAGATGAAATTTGGCATGGAGATAGTTGGGGTCCCGGGAAAGGACATAGACAACTTTTTACCCCGGTAAAGCGCATAGTTCCCGCGGGAGCGCGATAACCGAATTCCAAGCGGGCGAAGTCGCGGGCAGAAGCTAGTTATTAATAAATTATTTCGCTTGAATTTAATGTTACTGTTGAAATCGAAAACATAAGCATTTTTTAATGGAATTGGCGAACGAGCACACAGGTCACCTTAATCTGATGGTAAGTGGTCACTGTGCCTCATTTGTTTAATTAATCAATCATAGGTTTAAGAAAGCATTATGGGTCTAGGAAGCGCTGGTAAATTCTTTTTCTGACGTGTAAAGGTGCCCCTATGTGGCCAATTTGCTGAATAAATGATTTAATTTGAATTGAATTTGAATTTGTTACCGAACCTAAGGTATTGAACGCCTGTAGATCAGTAATTAATTTCTAATTACCGAAACAACAGTGCGAGAACCACTGTTGAAATTGAAAAAGCAAAGCACTTGCTAGACTCTTTAAAGCCAAAAGGAATTGTAAAGTGTGTCCCAACTAAAGTCCCTGCCATATCAGAGAAACATTCCAATGTTGCACCAAACAAAGGTTGTTGATAAACTCAACAGACTACGGGGAAAGGCGCATACAAAAAAAGACGAACACACAGGCTATCTGAAGGTAAGGCTCATCTACATAAGTAATCATACGATTTCGAACGCCCTAATAGGTATGACGACAACTTTTTTTTCCTTAGTCTATCAGGAAGATCATTGAAAAGTATTGGACACGTATTTTTTCTTTTTTCACGCAATCAAACTTATACGGAGAGATATATTGAGTTGAAATGTCGCGTGACGTCACGGTTAGGTACGATGACGTAGTTAGCCCCCACTCTCCAACTTTAATGCGTTTTAACTTGGTCATTCTTTGTTAATTTGATAAAACAAAAAATACGTGTCCAATATTTTTTTATTACCTGACTGATGGACTAATTAGAATTTCGATTTCTTCACCCTGTCGTCATCCCTATTAGAATTTTCCGGCTCTCTTACCTCCTTAATTACCGGTACGCAATAGTGCTATTGCTAATGCTTGCAGTTGCTATTTGGCAGCAGGTTAGCGTTCAAGATGGTGATAGCTATCGCACTGCGATTTGGTGGCCGGTTGGCGGGTAAAATGGTCTTATCTTGACGGACCCATCAACCAAGTCCTGTCACCATCATAGCAGCCACCAACAGTTTCTCGGCATTAAAAGCTTAACACTTTCGGTGCCAGAAACCCGTTCAGTTTGGAAGAAAAATTACTGCGAACTCGGTGTCATGTGAACCGACCCAAAGAAATGATAATCATATAGTGAACTTGACATTGACATCGCAGTCTGTCGGAGTTTGAAGGCGGTTTTTATTTGTTTATTTTTTTTTTATTTACGCCCTTTGTAGAATGAGGAGTTTTTAAGATAGGTACAATTTTATAAAAAGTTAGGAAAAAAGAAAAAATACGTGTATTTTTTTTCAATTTTCTAAATAGCTACCTGTCAATTGCATTTGCAGGTAGGCGAGAAAGTCCTCGAATCAGAATAGGTAGGTACTTGAAGTTTATTTAACAATGCAAAAACTTATCGACCTCGTACATAGTTCGGTAATCCTCAAACCAAAACCCTAATAGGGTGTTCGACTCGACTTCTTTCAACCCTTATTTGTCCCCAAGTTTCCCGAATTCGAGCTTCATCGGAAAGAAAATAAAATTTCGAGTTAAATAGGCTTCCACGTGTATTTATTATTTATATCAACACAATTACATTGTCTTTACAGCTGAACGCCAAGGCGACAATATAAGCTACAGATTCATGTGAAATAAATCTAAAGAGGGTTTTCTTACAACCAGATAGATAGATTTAAATGTAATTGTTGTTCTCCTTTTGCTTGTCTAATGGTTAAATTATGTACGTATTTACCTATTGCTCATTTTGACACACTGGGTGTACCGTTACAAAGTTACCAAGGCGGCTAAGCGCTTTGTTAGCGTGATTTCAAGTAGATTGAATAACATTATTAATTTTGTAATTATCAATATGTTATTATTTCCCGTGAGGTTTGCTTTCAAGATACCTACCTATTGTAGTTTGATATGCGAGTAATAGGGTATATAGGTAATAGATACATAAGTATTGTTTTAACTATAGAGGTAGAACGTGGCAGACAAATAGGGGTCTGTAGGCGGCGGTAAATACTTACCATCAGGTGGGCGTCTGCCTGTTTGTCAGTCTGACTACTTACATGAAAAAAACATCGGGCTGCTTTATGTTTTATGAATTGTTCGCTAGAAATATTTCTGTGTGTAGGAAATGTGTGTGTTATCAATCAATCAATCAATCGCGGTTAATGGCAGCAGATATGCCTATGCCAATGTCAGTTTAAGTGTGTGTTATTAATAGAACGATTCGTGACGCACTGGTTTTTAATTTCTAAAATTGACATAAAGTATTATATAAAAAGGTACTCATACTAAAGAGGTTCGCTGGTCATCAACAGTGTGTTTTGAATATTTTGGAGAAAACAGACTGACATACAGGCGGACGCCCACCTGATGGTAAGTATTTACCAAGGCCTACAGACCGCCAGTCTCGAAGATATCTGATGGCACCCTTTTTAAAAAGCCCCAAGTTGTAGCACTTGTAGCGCAGAGGGAAAATCCCAGCAGGAAGCTCATTCTAAATACCAAATGTTTAGTGCAGGGATTTTTTGCGAGCGATGCTTCACATTGCTCCTTGCATATACTTACGCTACTTACTAACAGTAGCAAACGTAACGAATAACGTGCTATGTTACGTCTAACTATAAAGTGTCGATATACGGGGGAAGAACACCTGAATTAAGTAATAATTATCTGACATAGACATAGACATAGACATTTATTTCTCAATATCAAATTACAGGTTATTTATTATTGGAAGAGATCGCTCTTTAGCGATAAGACCGCCTGTTGTCACCCTTCTTCTTTGTTTATTGTATTTACTTGTGTAATTGTTTTTTGGTGTTCAATAAAGTGTATTTGTATTGTATTGTATTGTTGTACAGCATATTTTACATGTCAAAATAAGAGAATTTCACATTGAAATCGTCAGAAAGAATACAAAATAAAAATATAATCAAAATCAGGAATAAAATATTTCACCGTTAGGATCGTCTTTTTATACCAAAATAAGAAATAACCTAACACCTTGTGAACAGAGCAGCAGAGCTACGAGTATAATAACGGGCATTGAGGCATACTGTTTTATTTGTTTGCCATAATTGTTCATAAATACACTGCAATGAAATCGGGTCACTGTATAGAAAATCCTATACAAAGTGACCAGATTTCATTGCGGTTGGGTACAGTATGAGTACCTATTTCAGGTAGGTCCACTTAATCGACTGACCGCACTGGTTACCATAAAAATTCATAGTGCGCTATAGTGCCGCCGACCTAAACTGCATGTGCTGCGTCGCCGCACCTGCCGCGCGACACCACGTGCTACGTGTGTCGAACTGCTACCTTTGATTATTCTCTGTCGTTATTAACGCAGCGTTCTTAACGCTTGTCACGCTGCATTGTGAATGAAGGTTAAGATTAAGCTCCCCGCTGATCTTCAGTCAGTAAGTGGACGGGGCGAGCAGTTCTGACGACAAACACCTGAGCCGGGGGCTCTAAATTGATTGAACGATAACAATTGGAACAAGAGCGATGGAGTCGCAACGGACACGGAAACTTTAGTCGTCTTATTCTATTCCTGTGAAGTTTTTTTCTTATTGTTATTTCAGTCCGAAAACAATTAAAATTTTTGAGCTCAAAATAACAGCAAAATAGTACTGATGCGGAATCTCAATCACACTCACTTTTTTCATTTGAAGTGACATGATAAAGCTGATGACGTCAGAGTCGAGACGTAATGGCGTACAATAAAAGATTTAATTTCAGCATTTCAGCTGCTGGTAAAAACTATTGTAGATGAAAACAAAAAAAATCCTATACACCTTTCATTACCTTATTAAAAAGAAATAAGCTTTAAAAGATCTTCTTGTTTTTGACTATAACAATATCCTTTAACAATGTTACTTTGTCATTGCGTAAAAAAAAACCACATACACAAGGAGTCTCGATTTTTTTCCTGTTCCTTGGTTAGAATAGAAGTAAAACGCAAAAATAAAATGGACGGACACAAAATGTAAAGGTCGCTGCTAATCGAATCTTTGCCTATGTCAATATTTTATGTTTTCGTAATGGATATTTTCTTTGACGTCCAATAGGATCGGACGGAGAAAAAGGAGTAAAATTGCGTCTATGTTAACAAAACCCATGATCATAAATAGACAATATCTTACGTGGCCGCAGCTAGATTTTGGCATGCATGATGTTAAAGTAAGGATAGGTTATCTTAGTAACGAAGATCGACTACTACTACAGCCTATTTGCGTCCCACTGCTGGGCACAGGCCTCCTCTTATCACGAGAGGGTTTGGGCTATAGTCCCCACGCGGGCCCAGTGCGGATTGGGGACTTCACACACATCTTTGAATTACTTCGCAGATGCGTGCAGGTTTCCTCACGATGTTTTCCTTCACCGAAAAGCTCAGTGGTAAATTCAAATTGAATTTCGCACATAAGTAAACTTAGAGGTGCGAGCCGGAATCGAACCCCCGACCCTCTGCATGGGAGGCGGTAGGTCGAACCACTAGGCCACCACGGCTTCAGATCAACTACAGTAACTTGTATATGTGTATTAAATTTGAACTCAATGACTCCATTAGTTTCGTAGTGAATTGGCTGTGACTATGAGTAACGGACAGACAGACACGCAAGTGATCCCACGAGGATTTCGTTTTGTCTTATTGAGGTTCTGAATCCTAAATAAAAGCTAGAAAAGATTTAGTTCTTCGTTAATGTTAATAACTAAATACTTAGTTGGAATAATTGGAACATTAAATATAACAAAAGCGTATAAGTATAATTAAATGAAACAAGGATTTCCTACATGAAGATGCAAATAGGGATAACGTACTCCCATATCCTCAAATGTAAGCTTTAAGGAAGGATGCTTGAGAAATACATATAACGTAAGTAACTGTAAGCCATTAGCCAATGGCACTGACTCTGAATTAAAAGTGGTCTTAGAAAATGCAAGGAAAAACCTTCAAAGACCAGGAAGTGGAATCACATTTGCATAGTCTGCTTCAAGTCTATCAAATCATCGAATCTACCCTGCGCGGGTTCACTTGACACCGACTTCGCGTAGGTATCTATCTATACCTGTTTATATGATGAATTTTGGACAAATTTGATGGATGTTTTTTTTTGTTATTTAAAACTTTTCTGACTCGGTTTCAAAAGTCCATAACATTGATTGGTATTTCTTCTCATTTCATTAAGTATTGTCCAAATAATTTATACTACTACTACTACTACAGCCTATAATTTGCGTCCCACTGCTGGGCACAGGCCTCCTCTCATCACGAGAGGGTTTGGGCTATAATCCCCACACGGGCCCAGTGCGTATTGGGGACATGTTTTCCTTCACCGGAAAGCCCAGTGGTAAATTCAAATAGAATTTCGCACATAAGTAAACTTAGGTGCGAGCCGGAATCGAACCCCCGACCCTCAGCATGAGAGGCGGTAGAGCGAACCACTGGACCACCACGGCTTTTATAACATATACATAATTTATATGACGAGGAAATTCCCCGCAGAATAATTTCCATTGATACATGACCCATACGTCATATCTCTTGCGTACAACTGCTAATGGACCGTGAAAACTGGCGTCTCTATGGCTTTATATGTGTTTGTATGTTAATTTAACTGTTATCTCTGTTTCAGATAGAACGGGCTGAAACGGCACTATGGTAAATATGCTTCTACCCACATGTTTTACCAAACTTTAATACATGTAGAAATAATTTTAGATATCAACAAATTGACGCTGTACTAAAAAAAAAATACTCAAGACAACTTATTTTGGTTCTATTTAGAAAAAGCAGTAATTTCGATGAAATGCACGTAGTTTGAGGCCCGATGTGATTAGTTACTTTAATTTTAATGCCAGTAATCACTTTTATTAATGCAGTTTATATTTTTGTTAACGGAGTGAAGAAGTATATATTTGCTAGCTTGGTAACATCATTTAATTTTTAAGTTGTAAAGCCGATATAATACATATTTTTATTGAGAAAAAATGGATGGATTAAAAATTTAAAGTGACGCCTTCCTAAATATTCCGAGTGCCATTTTTTCCTCAATTCCATATCGGGTTCAGCCTAAATGTACCTACCACTTCAATCGTCCCAGTAGAGCTTGCGAAAGCTCAAATAGCGAGCTTTTAAGAGGATGTAATAAACTCAAAAACGTACAATGAATAAAAGTTATATTATATCAAATTATATTTAGTTATTTATGAATGTAATGAATGTAAATAAAGGTAGGTAAGTACTTTGCCTTTGCCTCGACTTTGTCAAAATATTTGATTCGATTTGAAAATCCTGTACAAGGCGACCCGTTTTCATTCGGCTTGAGTGTATCTTCTAGTAGCATTCCATGCGGACGAAGTCGCGGGGAGAAGCCTCACCAGGAAAAGCTAAAACCAGGGGCTCAGGTTGAACTATAAATCTAGCTGCTAAAGTTCGGTTGCAACGCCGCGACGTGAGAGCGCAGCGATAGAGAATCTCCCTGTCCCCATTTAAGACTTCGAATAGAGCCCCAGGGCGTTTATTTTCTCACGAATTAAGAAACACGATTTTCTCTAAAAGTAATGAACAAAAAAATCTGAAACTTGCGTATTGAATCCTTTAGACAGATATACCGAAATGGTTTTCGAATTACGCCTTCCTAAAAATTTTTAATTTTGTCAAATGTATTTGTACTTATACGAGTATGTAATTTACGATTGCGAGAGTGCTCTCGCGAAAATTGGGAGACTGCCTATCCTTATTTGGGATATGGGAAATCCTATAATATACTAGCTGACCCCGCGGACTTCATACCGCCTTCGAATATTTTTTCTTGGGTATCAAAAATAGCTTACGTCCTATTCTCAGACCTACTGAGCATACACTCCAAATTGCATAAGAACCGGTCGAGGCGTTTCGGAGGAGCTTGGTTACAAACACTGACACGAGAATTTTATATATTTGATTTGATATATCTATGTATGGACCCTTATTCGAGCCCCTGTTCTGTTCAACAGAAGTTTAAGTTCTGCTCGGATGGAGACTGCCCGCTTTGGGCGCTAGCAGCGCTGAATGCCCTCGGGAGCCTGCCAGCTAATCTGTTTCGAGACTTGCTCCAACATATCGCGGAGGAGCTGCCTGTGAGTACCGTCATCATCAGTTCTGTCCTGCAGAAGTTCAAGTTATGCTTCCACAGTAAGAAGAAATAAAGAAAGAAAATTCGTGTCACGAGTTCAAGTCACTAACAGCACATCTCGAAAGAACTGCCTGTGATTATGTGATATCACGACCGTTTCCATCATATTGTTTTTCATAATATCCATTTACACTTTGCCACAGAACATTTAACAGTACTACCATACAGAATGGCCACGGAATCACCCGCCTGAATCTAGCCGGCGCGCAACTCGCGCCCAACTCGCCCTTACCATCATTTGTTTCATCCGGAGATGGAGAGTGAATCATTGGCCCGCGTAGTGGTACACACACATTTACAAGTAAACAGACGTCCTCGCACGCACTCAGACGTCCTCGCACACAAACATTGACACTTCATTCGAATCGTGTTCGAAATCGTGCTCTTATAGGCCGTGTCCGCCGTGTGCTTTGCATTCAATAAGTCAAAGTGTCAATCTTCTTATTCTAGGTTTTCAAGGTAGGTTAAAAATAAAACATCAGATACATGTTTATGTAAAACCACACAGGCACAGTAAGTTTCGTATAAATGATAGTTTGGATTTAAGAGTCCCCAGTAAGCACGGCGTTTCTCAACTTTTCATATATTTTCGCTTTTATTCCCAAATTACTAAACAGATTGACTCGAAACTTGGTACATTTAATAAAATCATAATAATGATTGCCATTAGTGTGTGTCCGAAATTAGTAAATGTCGTGGTAAAATGAAACGCAATTAAATTACAGCCAAAAAACTGAATTTCTTTGTTATTCAATTTATTACAATCAAATTGTATTTTGGACACTATAATATCTCTGCTCCTCTATTACTTGTAAAATTTGGTGCCAATCTGATAAGTAGTTTGCGAAATAAAGCGTAACTACGTTTGTATGGAGAAAGGATCGTACTGGGGACTTTTAAGTATTTTTTTTAATAATAATTTAAATTTCATTGTTTTAATGACTTAGCAACAGCAAGCAGCAACATGTGTTCACGTTTACGTTTAGTATGCAGTAAGTTATTGTCTCACAACTGCATTTGAATAAATTCGTAGCATCGCTCGCTCTGAATATCATATTTGATATTTATTATTCAATTTAAGAGTCGTTACTCCTTAAGAAATCCTCTATATACTAACATGTGACATACTAAATGTAAAAGTAACTCCTGGCTATTTGTTACCTCTTCACGCTTAAACTTGGATTTTGGAAAACGTTTGACCAATTTCGATAAAATTTGGAATGGAGGTAGTTGGAATCCCGTGGAAGGACTTATTTATTTATTTACTTATTTAAACTCTTTATTTAATTTTATTTAATTATTTAATTTTAGACAGGCAGCTATTCGCTGATGCGTCTAAATCATATTTTCACTGTTAGAGTTCATGTTAGTAAGAGAGTTTATCTAGTCTGTTTTTGAACTGGTTAACACTTGTAGAGTTCACTGTGTCGGCACAAACTGTGTGTTATTGCACAAACAAAAAAATGCAGTGGAACAAAAGGCGGACTTAATACCTACTACAATTCCACGCGGGCGAAGTCCCGGGCAGAAGCTAGTTGAAATATAAAACACTATTACAAGTATACTAGTAACTTAGCTTATATTTGCTGTAGTACTTTTATGACTTCTCTCAATGGTCTAACTGTACATAATTTTAAAGCCAACTATGAGATAGAGATCTTCTACTATCTAAAGTCCCGCGCCTTCACATTTCAAAACTACTACTACTACTACAGCCTATTTGCGTCCCACTGCTGGGCACAGGCCTCCTCTCATCACGAGAGGGTTTGGGCTATAGTCCCCACGCGGGCCCAGTGCGGATTGGGGACTTCACACACATCTTTGAATTACTTCGCAGGTGCGTGCAGGTTTCCTCGCGATGTTTTCCTTCACCGAAAAGCTCAGTGGTAAATTCAAATTGAATTTCGCACATAAGTAAATTTAGTTGTGCGAGCCGCAATCGAACCCCCGACCCTCGGCATTAGAGGCGGTAGGTCGAACCACAAGGCCACCACGGCTTTTCAAAACGCTTCAATGTATTTAAAAAGCACCACCAACACTCTCAACACATGTGTGAGTGCTGAGACAGCCATCAACTATGCGTTGAGAGTGTTGGTGGTGCTTTTTAAATAATAATAAAAAAAATTGAAGCGTTTTGAAATGTGAAGGCGCGGGACTTTAGATAGTAGAAGATCTCTACATGAGATGGCCGAGAATGAGAATACATCAGCTTTTTAATTTAATAATGGGCAAAGGCATTTTTAGAACAATTCCGACATGACACATCTTCAACACATTTTTACGGAGACCTTTGGCCAATATGACTTCTTTTGTGAGTAAATAATATTAGGCTTTTTGCTTTCTTCCCCCATTTTCTTTGACACCACATAATGCTATTGTTGTGACGTCAATAGAATAGGAACGCGTGTTTTCTGTTTTATTTATATAAAAAAAGAACAATTGCATTTATTTCTAACCAACTTCAGAAATGGTTGAGTTTTTGGCATAGGTTAAAGCCAGGGGTACACTCCGGGATAAATGTCCTGCGACACCGTGTCGCCAGCGACGACAGTGCAGTGACGTGACGTTGCCGGACTTCGCTCCACATGGACATCGTAAGAGGGTTTTTACATTATCCGATCCGATATCGGTGTCGGGCGTAAAATGTATGAAATATGGTATCATATCGTTGATATCCGATACAAATTTCATACATTTTATGTCCGACACCGATATCGGATCGGATAATATGAAAACGCTGTTACGGAAATAAGCATGCGCCCGATGTCGCCAAATAATGTCAAATGACTAGCCGCTTGACATGTTGCCACATGTGTATAATTTCATATCGCAGGACATTAAGTGTCCCTACTCAGTGTATCCCTGGCTTGATAAACTGAAAACTTCTATTAATTAATATTCATTGAATAGATTTGTTTAATCATTTGTTATTTATGAGTTTTATTTCAAAATACTTAATTGATTAAATTGTTTTAATATTAATGATAATCGTCTCATGCACCGGCGTAGCTCGCAGACGCGTAGCGTAGCTACGATTCGTAGACTACCACCTACGTCGTAGCATAGAGTTTTTTAATTACTTGTCTGACTTTACCCTTTAGTTAGTCGCCATGCAGAATTTACTAATAGTGATAATGTTAATATGAATCGCACTGGGTAGAATTCAAAGGTTATTTTACGTTGTCGGCATTAAAGCCGGCCCCCCACAACAGAGCACGACCACGCTACGCACGGATTAGACAATGATCCCACGCTTAGCGTATGCGTTCTTAGCATGCGCCGCTGTGAGTTTCAGGCCTAACTATGGTGTGGTGTACAAAATGAGTGTTTATTTATAACCCCCTACGCAAAAGAGGTGTTATAAATTTGACGTGTGTGTCTTCGTATCTCCGTAACGAGAGTTTTCTTTTCTATACGAGTATTTGAAGAAAAACAGTTCACCCTGTTTAAAAAATTATGTATGTCGTCGACGTATGTCTTTTTTTTAATTCAAATCCTTAGACTAAGTCACAGTATATTTAATAGTACTACGTACAGAATGGCCACGGAATCACCCGCCTGAATCTAGCCGGCGCGCAACTCGCGCCCAACTCGCCCTTACCGTCATTTGTTTCATCCGGAGATGGAGTGTGGATCATTGGCCCGCGTAGTTGGTACTCACTCATTTACAAGTATACAGACGTCCTCGCACGCAAACATTGACACTTCATTCGAATTGTGTTCGAAATCGTGCTTTTATAGGCCGTGTCCGTTGTTTGACTAAAGTTGATGTTTTTTGTTTTCTAGGAGGACGGAATTATGGACATACTGAAGGATACTGGCTTATGTAAGTACTTATTTTGATTTATTACTACTATGTATAATATCTTTTGCCCGCGACTTCGTATGCTCATGAAAAATCATGAAAAAAAAAATATTTTTTCGTTTTTGCGGGAATTTCGGGAATCCTTTCTTAGCGCTCCCCTACTTACACTCCCCAAAAAACCTACGTGCCTTCAACTCTCTACAAACGACCAGTAGTTTCGACTGTGCGTTGTCATCAGGGCCTATATTCGAAGTGGTAAATAGGGATCTCGCTGTTCCCTATAGGATCGCTCACGCGTCAATTTGAACTTTAAATCTAGCTAGGTACTTAAAGTTCACGCGACGCGTGAGCGATCCTACAGGGAACAGCGAGATCCCTATTTAAAGACTTCGAATATAGGCCCAGTCAGTCTGTCAATCAGTAACGAAAGAGTTTTATCTTATCTTATACTTTAAGGTGAATCGTCACGGCTGAACCCCATACAAAAAACTGCTCACGTAATCTTCGACTACGACTGCTTTTAGTTTCTTTTATCGTTCTAATAAAATATTACATTATTTCCCGAGCGCGCATAGATCAAAAACACCGCAAAAAATCAAAGAATAAAATAATTATAAGCATTTCAAAACCAATAAAATTTCGGTCGAACCAAGCTTGTGTGAGAGAACGTTTACACTGTAAGCATCAGGCCAATATGGCGTCGTGGTCTATGAACAGCTGATCTGCTAGTGCTAGTGTCCGTCCGATTCCTATTAATTTCCAGAATGCTCACAAGATGGCGTTAACCCGCCGTTACATAGTTGATCGCGTAAATCGCTTTTTATGAGTTGGAAAATCATTGAACGAAATAGGTAAGTAAGTACCTATACAAGTATTTTGTTGTTTATAATGATCAGATATAAAAAATGTAATGAGCGGTGACATGTCAGAAGACTGCTAGAAGAAATAAATCATACCTATCTCTTATAAGTATTTTATTCATTTATGTAAGAAATAAAAATAGCTACTTATAATAAGAAGTAGGTAGAGATCTTCTACTATCTAAAGTCCCACGCCTTCACATCTCAAAACGCTTCAATTTTTTCATTATTATTTAAAAAGCACCACCAACACTCTCAACGCATAGTTGATGGCTGTCTCAGCACATGTGTTGAGAGTGTTGGTGGTATATTGAAGCGTTTTGAAACGTGATGGCGCGGGACTTTAGATAGTGAAGATCTCTACCTGGCCTGGGCGATCGAGCTCTGCTTAGGACATTTTATCTCTTATATAGTACCTATAGATAGTACCTATATATAAAATTCTCGTGCCACAGTGTTTGTAACCAAACTCCTCCGAAAGGGCTCGACCGATTCTTATGAAATTTGGTGTGTATGTTCAGTAGGGCTGAGAATAGGACGTAAGCTATTTTTCATACCCACCCAAAAAGAAAACTATGGCGGTACGAAGTCCGCTGGGTCAGCTAGTTAGTCTATAAAAATTGATTTTGCTGTAGGTAAAAAACAAAAAACAAAAATAAATTGACCAGATAGTAGACCACTCGAGCGTAGAAAACCCGCACTGTCTACACGCTCGCTGTAACAGTTATGGTGACGAGTACATATAATCTACTACTACAGTCTATTTGCGTCCCACTGCTGGGCACAGGCCTCCCCTCATTATGAGAGGGTTTGGGCTATAATAGTCCCCACGCGGGCCCAGTGCGGATTGGGGACTTCACACACATCTTTGCATTACTTCGCAGATGCGTGCAGGTTTCCTCATGATGTTTTCCGTCGCCGAAAAGCTCATAGTAAATTCAAATTGAATTTCGCACGTAAGTAAACTTAGAGGTGCGAGCCGGAATCGAACCCCCGACCCTCGGCATGAGAGGCGGTGGCTCGAACCACTAGGGCCACACCACGGCTTTTAGAACATATAAGCTGTGAAATTACCATGAAATTACCTGAAATAGTATTAAAATAAAGGCATTTGCTATGCAGTTAGTATTTAATTTGATAGCTAGAAAAATAATGACAAAGTCACATGTTCTTTTTTTTACTAGACAGTAAGTAGTTCCTAACATTCGTCCCCCTCTATCCCTCGATCACATCTCTTCAATCAAACGGCGAGGAGGGCGGACAAGTCTGTGACTGCGGCGCGGTGGTTCCGGAGGAGCTTGTCGGGCTGTCGTCGGCGCGGGGCTAGCGGGAGAGGTTAGGACAGGGCCTGCAGCTTGAGGGCCAGGCGTACTTGGCAGGAGAGGAGATAAGGAGGTACGAACTACCGGGGAACGGGGGAAGGAGTTCGTAGCTAAGGGAGTTATGGGGGTTGAGGAAGGCGTTGAAGTGAAAGGTGAAGATGTAACAGCAGCTGTGGGAGTTGCGGAAGCGGATAAGGGCGTGCCAAAGATCTCGGTGGTTAAGGATACACCCTCGTGTAAGGAGACATGTTGCCTCGAAGTTCCTGCTGTATGTTGTCCCGATGTTCCCGGTGTCGCGCCAGGGGAAGTAGGCTGTGAAGGTAGTCGAGGACGGATGTGGTCAGCATGGCGACGTATAGCATCACCGAGCGTAGGAGTCGCTACGCATATAGCATCCCCGCGTGGTGTGGAGATGATATATGCGTAGCGACTCCTACGCTCGGTGATAATACCGGGTTGCCACGTCTTATCCATTCGTGTCCTATGATAGACCTCGTCTCCTGGTGCATAGTCAGCTCTACCGTCGACGCTTCCGTTATTATTGAGGTTAGCTTTCATCTGTTTGCGTTGGAGTTCTCTTCTTTTATTGGGACGTATATTTGATAGTAGGCAATTCAGTTGCCTCCCAAACATCATTTCCGCGGGGGACTTGCCGGTTGTACTGTGCGGGGTATTTCGGTACGTGAACAGGAACTCGCGGAGTCGTTGTTGTTGTGGGGATCCTGCTTCGGATGAGGTAAACCTCGATTTAAAAGTTCTAACAAGCCTCTCGGCTAGGCCATTAGTTCTCGGGTGGTAGGGTGACGATCTTATGTGCAGTATACCTTGGCTTTTGCAATATTCCTTGAATTCCGTCGACGTGAATTGGGGGCCGTTATCAGAGACAATTATTTGTGGAAGGCCAAATGTGCAGAATATGTCATCCAACTTTGAGCATAGGTTTCTTGAGGTAATGTTCTTCATAGGCCGTACTTCAATCCATTTTGATAAAGCATCGCACAGAACCAGCCAATAGGTGTTTTCAAAGGGGCCTGCGAAGTCTATGTGTATCCTTTCCCATACCTCTTCTGGAATCGACCAAGAGTAGACGGCCAGTTCAGGATTGTGCGGTCGATTTTCTTGACACCTTCTGCACCTCTTGACATAATTGTCTATGTCTTCGTCCATTGAGGGCCACCATACATAATAACGGGCGAGGGCTTTCATCGCCGAAACACCTGGATGACCTCTATGAAGATAAGTAAGGATTCTGTGTTGGAGGTTTCCAGGAATGACCATTCTTCCCTGCCATATGACGATCTTGTTTTCTATCGAAAGTTCGTTACGCTTCCTGAAGTAATGCTTCATGTCACTCGCGTATTCTATATCTCTCCACCCAGTTTTAATATTTTTGAGGACTTTTGATAGTATAGGGTCTTGAATGGTCTTCTCTTTTAAGAGTTCGGTAGAGAGGTGTAGGTCAGCCATCCTAGTGCCCAGACAGATTGATTCTATCCTGTGCACAGCGAGCTCTGTCTCCGAAGGTTGAGCTTCACGGTTGGGCAATCGGGAGAGGCAGTCGGCTAATACGTTGTTTTCACCTTTTTGATAGTAAATTTCATAATTGTAGCTACCAATTATTAGAGCCCACCTCACGAGCCTGTTATTGGCCAACTTGGGAAGATTCCGCTTGGACCCCAATATATGTATCAAGGGCTTATGATCTGTTACTAAGTTAAATTTTGTGCCGCGCAAATACTGGTCAAACTTTTTGATTCCAAATAATATAGCCAAAGCCTCTCGGTCTATGACCGAGTATTTCGTTTCAGCAGAGCGTAGTTTGCGGGATGCGAATGCTACAGGATGTTCCGTATTTCCATGTTTATGATATAATACTGCTCCAACGCCTTTTTCTGAAGCATCACATGCGAGGAAGATCGGTTGGTTTTCGTTGAAAGCTGCTAGAGGTTTCGATTCAGCTATACACTGTTTGGCTGCTTCAAATATTTGCTTTTCGTGATTTGTCCAACGCCACGGGTGTCTACCGCTGGTTAATTCATGCAGGTCAGCACAGAGTCCGTGTAGATGAGGCACGAATCGCTCATAAAAGTTGATGAGTCCAAGGAATGACCTCAGTTCCTTTGAGTTACTGGGCTCCGCTACTTTGACGATAGCTTCGAGCTTTTTTTTTGTTGGGTGTATGCCGTTTCTGTCAATTGTGTGTCCAAGGTACTCAATTTCGTCTTTGAGAAAAGAGCATTTCTTTAAATTTACTTTGAGACCGGCCTCTTGTAGGCGCTCAAAAATTACAGATAATGTTTGTAAATGTTCATTCATGTCCCTTCCTGTTACGGCAATGTCATCAAAATATACTGCTACATTGGGTATATTTGCTAGTAATTCGTCCAGGAAGTGTTGGAAGATTGAAGGTGCGGTGGATATTCCGAAGGGCATTCTATTGTATTGAAAATATCCCTTGTGTGTCGCGAGAGTGAGGTACTTTTTCGATTCTGGTGCTATCTCAAACTGTAGGTAAGCGTCTTTGAGGTCAATTTTTGAAAAGATGTGTCCGTTTGCTAGGTTCTGACGGAGTTGGTCGAAGAGTGGTACTGGGTGCAAATGTTTTACTAGTACAGGGTTTAATGTGCTTCTGTAGTCTCCACATATCCTGATTTCACCATTGGACTTGGTGACGTTTACAGTGGGGGTGGCCCACTCGACAGGCGTTAAGTTAGGGTCTACTTTATGTACGATTCCCTCAGAAATAAGGCGGTCTATTTCCTTTTCGATGTTTTTCTTCATTCCGAACTTAATCGGTCGAGCTGGTAGGTGTACAGGTTCAGCTCCTGGTTTGACATGGATGTTTACTTGGTAGTTTTTTACCTTGCCGAGTTTTCCATCGAAGAGTTGACTGTATTTCCCTAGAACTTGGTTCAGTGTGATAGGATTCGTAGTTTTGATGGAGTATACGGGTTTAGGGAATTCCATCCCAAATACTTCGCTCCATTGTAAACCAAAAAGCATTGGGTTAGCATTTTTCATTACTACGACGGGTAAAATTCTCTTTTGTCCTTCTATCTCCACTGTGACATCTGTAAGACCTTGAGATTTTAGTTTGTAGTTGCCAAATGCTTTTAATCTAGGTGCTTTTGTCAATGTAGGTGACCCAATTTGCTTCCAGAATGTAGTGTTTATAATGGAGTATGCTGAACCAGGATCCCAGTCCATCGTGCAATTGTTACCATTAATGATAGTGTCGATTCTCTTACAATCTTTGTTTTGCGTTAGTCTGATACTGCATACTAAGTTGTCTTCAGTGTCGCTAGCTTCTGTGGCGGTGTCCTCAGATGATGTTGATGATGATGATGACCGGTAGGGGGTGTGCTTGAGCTTATGTACTCTGTTTTTGACGATGTATGCTCGTCCGGTTTTAATGCAGCAGCTCTCGTAATGACCTGTTGTATTGCATTCTTCACACGTATGTTTCCTGGCTGGACAGTCGTGCACGTCGTGTTTGTTCTTTTGACCGCAGCGGAGGCATTGGTTTGGGCGTATTTTACGAGGATAAGTAGATACCGGTCGGTTATGTTTGGGTGGTGGTTTCTTCTTAATGCGTTTGACGGTGATGTTGGGTGTTGTGTCCTGTTCGGCGCGTTCTCTTGACTGGGCGATGGAGAACAGCTGTGCGAATGTGACTTCCATGAGTTTGCCGTCGATTGACTCCATTAAATTTGGCCATTTCTGTTTTAAATCTGTCTCCAATTCGACGTGGTTGAGTCCGGTTGCAAAGCGATCACGAAGTTGGCGTTCCAGTAATGTTTCATCATAACCACAGTCTTCGCTGATGCTTTTGAGTCTGTTGGCGTATTGTTCCATTGATTCGTTTTTATCTCTTGTGCAGTTCCAGAACTCTGTTAATGCTCGATATCGTGTCCGTTTCACACGGTATAGGTCTAATAATTTTGTTTGTATGTCGGTGTAGGTACTTGACTCGAAGTTCGGCATGAGTGACGTTTTCACTTGCCTGAAGGTGTCGGGCGTAAGAGAATTTAAGAGGAGGTCTTTCCTTAATTCATTTGTTGTCACATTGTGTATCGTGCATTTTGCTTCAAAAAATTCTAAATAGTCACTCACCCGGTAGTTGTCCGGGTTAAATTTATCCATGTGGAAAGATTTAATAATGTTTATTTTGTCGATAGTGTGTTGTGGGCCGTTAGCGCTCGTCACGCCGTCGCCCGCCGCCGTCGATGCGGTCGCCGTATTTGTTGCTGATTGTGCGAGCAACATTCCGAGTATTGTCGTAATTTGTTCCTGTTGCGCCTGTTGGACGCGTAGGAACTGTGCAAATTGCTCGGCGTCCATCTCGTCGCCAATGAAATAGTATTAAAATAAAGGCATTTGCTATGCAGTTAGTATTTAATTTGATAGCTAGAAAAATAATGACAAAGTCACATGTTCTTTTTTTTACTAGACAGTAAGTAGTTCCTAACATTACCGATCATATGCGTATGCGTAATAATAATAGTAGGTATCCAGATTATACAAATTGTGATTTGAAAAGTGGCATTTTACAAAATTAAATTGTTTTGGGTCCTGAATAATGTTTAGAATCTACGGTACGTAGCTAGTATCTAAACTTTAGATACTAGCTACAATGTCAGTTATACATATAAATCGTAGGTACGAGTAGGTACAAGCGAAATAAACTAATGATTTATTATTATTTACCTACTACATTTAGATTTACACATTGATGTTTCGACCGGCGTGCAAAACGGAACTCAATTAGGAATAAAAAAAAAACAAAAAGAGACATTGACATTTTGTTGTGGTTATAATCATATGTACCTACGTAATGTAATGTAATGTCCCGCATTTGCCCGCAAATGCTACGTGCTATTTTCATCAATGCCTCAGTTGTATATTCTTTGGTGTTCTTTGGCCTGAATCCGCGCGCCTTCTAAGTTGTGTTTTGCTATACCGTGATGATGGTGATGGTATTGATGGTGGTGGTGATGATGATGATGATGGAGATAGTGATGTGATGATGATGGAGATGGTGATGTGATGATGATGGAGATAGTGATGTGATGATGATGGAGATGGTGATGTGATGATGATGGTGACGACGACGAGTAGTATTTCCTCACAGTTTGAGAAAAGCATTGTACCTATAGACCTCGGCCGCAACAGCATTGCCGGACTCGTACCTACTAAGAAGGCGTCCGGCAATGCGCTCCTTAGCGGCGTCTGCAATAATGTACTATTTGTACTTTTTACCGGGAAACGTCTACAGGAACAGCTAAAAAAAAGAAATATAACTTTGTATGGGAATCACCTTCGGGTGATACGAAGTTCATTCACCCGGCCAACCTATAGGGTCATTATTTATAAATGTTTATAATATAGTATGGATGGATATCACAGTCTCTTTTGGCTGTAATAAAATTGTGACAAAAAGACGCTCGGTCGCCTGTGACTTGCTTTCGCAGTAGCTGTACCTGCGCTGTACCTACTGCCGCCGCCGTCGAGACGTCCGATAGCCCGCGTCGCGTACAGCCGTCGAGTCGGCCGAACGGTAAGTATAGGAGCGGGTGATCGACATTCGTATTCTCGTTGTTGGAGATTGGTAGTAGGTACAAACAATGATACAAGTGGAATATGAATTCGGAATATTTTAGAGGTGTTTGTTATTTTCCTGGATAGGTATACCTAATTAGTACATACCTATTTTACTAGAATTGAGAGAATGAATATTTTTTATGTAGGTGGTAGGTAAACGGAACTCTATACTTTGCGCGTACCTATAGGGTATTACTATTAGTCCGTTTTCTATTGGGAATGCTTGTATGGAGAGGTCGAAATTTTGAGTACAGCAATGCCATTTGGTAGGAATGTTATACACATTGACCTTAGTCCAAAACGCCCGGTAGCCACTTTGAACTCCTCGACTGGTGGGGGGGGGGGGGGTTAAAGTACAGAGCTCCCGGCGTTCGGAAAAAAAATCCTGTCGGATTCGTTTGGACTTTTGAGTCAAGTTTGGTGTCGTTTTCAGGTAACTAGATGATGCCCAATTCATTCCTCATACCAGTTTTTAGGGTTCCCTAGCAAAATATGACGCAATACTTAAAATAATAAACTTTTATTAGTAGCGAAATGCAAACAAACCCTCATATTTTCATATTTTTGTATGAAATTTGGTTTATAAAAAAATACTGTCTGAAAGCCCATTTAATGCAGAATCTAAAAACATAAACAGTAAGTATATACTTTACAATTTTCAATGAAAAATAAAATATTGAATGTACTGCGACGGTCGTCAGCGCAGCGTAGTGGGCGGTAACAAGACCCGAAAAACTGTCAATGTCAACGCAAAAAGCTTTTATAATATCAATAAATTAAAGTGCTTACAATAATATCACACTTGTTATAAATATTCTCTTAATTATTATGAATTAAAACAAATGTGTTTTTTTAAAAAAACACACGAACTTTCGCCTTTATTACTTTAGTGTCATTTTTAATCATCTTCAATTTATAAACGAATTCAGATAATGTTGCCTGACTTCGTAGTCAGGCAACATTATTAAAAGTAAAGAAAAATAATAATAGAACGTTTTGTGAATTAGTTTTACTTACAACCACCTCCACAATTACATAACTCAGTACATTTGAGCTGGCGTTTGAAACATTGCACCTGGAACTTCAAGATTTCACGCACCGACATCTTTTTAATTCTAGGCATTCTTGAGCAGCCGGAGGGCTTTGGGTCTACAGTGGCACCCAAGTTTCTTCTTCTTTCTGCCAAACCCATTCATATCGGCAAGAAATATTTTGCATCGCGTCTTCTTTAGGCACTTTTTTTGTAATATAAAATCCATATCCATATTAATTTGGCATGGAGATAGTTCGGGTCCCCAAAGGACATAGGCTACTTTTCATCCCGGAAAAACGCGTAGTTCCCGCGGGAAAGCGATAACCAAATTCGCGAAGTCGCGGGCAGAAGCTATTTTGTTATTATAAATCTGGTCAAGAAATTGATAATTTAATAAAGGCGAAAGTTCGTGTTTTTTTTTTACTTCTTCACGCTCAAGATGCTGGACCAATTTTGATAAAATTCGGTATGGAGGCAGCTGAAACCCTTGAGTAATACATAGGCTACTTCTTAACAGCGGGTAATACCGCAGGGCGCCGCTAGTATAATATTAAAAAGAAGAAAATCAGGTAAAGAGAGAAAAACACATTTGTTTTAATTCATAATAATTAAGAGAATATTAATTACAAGTGTGATATTATTGTAAGCACTTTAATTTATTGATATTATGAAAGCTTTTTGCGTTGACTTTGTCAGTTTTTCGGGTCTTGTTACCGTCCACTACGCTGCGCTGATGACCGTCGCAGTACATTCAATATTTTATTTTACATTGAAAATTATAAAAGATATACTTACTGTTAATGTTTTTAGATTCTGCATTAAATGGGCTTTCAGACTGTATTTTTTACAAATCAAATTTCATACAAAAATATGAAAATATGAGGGTTTGTTTGCATTTCGCTACTACTAAAAGTTTATTATTTTAAGTATTGCGTCATATTTTGCTACGGAACCCTAAAAAATTGGTATGAGGAATGAATCGGGCATCATCTAGTTATCTGAAAACGACACCAAACTTGACTGAACAACCCAAACTAATCCGCCAGGATTTTTTTTCTGAGCGCCGGGAGCTCTGTACTTTAACCCCCCCTCCCCCCACCAGCCGCGGAGTTCAAAGTGGCTACCGGGCGTTTTGGACTTAGGTCAACGTGTATAACATTCCTACCAAATGGCATTGCTGTACTCAAAATTTCGACCTGTTTCCCAATAGAAAACGGACTATTACGCGATTGCATAGACATATATAATACTTCGTAAGTATAAAAATCATTGCGCGGTTGCCATTCCGATTCGCGGAATAGACGCGCGTCTCAATAGCCCTGTCCCGCTCTCTCCTACCGGCCGACCCTATGCCCCCGCGCCGCGCGCGCCAGCCACTCCAGCCGCCAGTCAGTCGCCAACTTTGAGCCATCACAACGCACACGCTACATTTTTGAGAAGAATTCACGATCACTTGTGATTAGGGCTTCGCCGCACACCGTGTTCTCATTTTACATCCGCCAAGACTCCACCGTGCGTGACAACTTTGTTGTTGTATTCCAGCGAGTGTTCGCGCTAATAGAATCGCTTCAACGGTCGCAGACTGAAGCACTGAAAGAAATATTTCGACGCCGGTAACATGCATGGCCGAGGGCCAGGGCACTCTTTCCGGCTGCAAAGCCACAGGAGTCGGTAGAAACCTTATTAGTGCTTACGGAGGTCGCCGCCCGTCACATCGTATAGGTATATTATATTTTCGACGCCGCAAGACAGTCAAAACACTGACATGTTTATAGTGAGACTCCCGGAGAATGATATCTCAGAAAGAGCGCAATTGGACATGACTTACGCCCTCCTTTCTAATCTAATAAGATAAGGAAAAGAGTACGGAGGGAGGACTTGACCAACTTCAAGGAGCTGCCCTTTCGTGCGAGAAGTGTGGAGGATTCTGTCGACGAGAAGGAGAAGAAACCGAGCCTTCAAGCGCGCCGTGCGGTAGCAAGGCGCCCTGCGCGCCCGCGGCGGCTGCGGCGCCGCAGTCTTCGCCCGCGCCGACTGCCCAGACGCCCGCGTCAACCCAGGCGAGACCAATTCCCATAATTACTTTGCGAACGCACAACGTGTTATCAGTGAAAAAATAAAAGTGATCAAAGCTTTTATAGTAGAGATCTTCTAGTATCTAAAGTCCCGCGCCTTCACATTTCAAAACGCTGCAATTTATTTAAAAAGCACCACCAACACTCTCAACACATGTGTGCGTGCTGAGACAGCCATCAACTGTGCGTTGAGAGTGTTGGTGGTACTTTTTAAATAATAATAAAAAAATGCAGTTTTGAAATGTGAAGGCGCGGGACTTTAGATAGTAGAACATCTCTATCTAGTCTCGGTTGTGTTTCGGTAGTGAAGTGCGTCCGTTCGACTCGGTAGTAGCCATGTCCCTGCCCTTCATGCCAAATACCTTCTGATATTATAAATGCGAAAGTAACTCCGTCTGTCTGTTACCACTTCATGTTTCAGCCGCTGAACCGATATTGATGAAATTTGGTTTGGAAATGGTTGAGCCCCGGGGAAGATTATAGGTCACTTCTAATCCCGGAAATCCTCTCTTAGTGCTCCCCTACGTTCCCTAAGGAACCTGCACTCCAAATTTCAGCTCTCTACAACCAGTAGTTTCGGCTCTGCGTTGATCGATCAGTCAGTCAGTCAGTCAGTTTCTTAAAATAAAATAAATAAATAAATTATACTATTTTTTTAATCATTAGGATTGAATGCGGCAATACAACCCGCTGTCATATCATCTCAGAGAGATACTCTAAAAAAACTGAATAGCCAGATTTATTATTATTATCCGTAGAGTGTGATCGAGTAATCTTTTGTCTCTATTTCAGATCAAACATCTTCTGGAATGCCTTGGATCTGTCTTCCTAGGAGGGACAAAGTAAGCTTTCTCTCATTTACCTGCGGCCTGTGAGCAACAACGAAGAGACATTGTGAAACCAATCACTGCTAATCAGAACCAACCTTATCATGTGTAAAATTGTGATATATTTTGTTATACCTATTTTAATAAACTTGTCAGAAATGTGTAGCAATTTTATTTTCGTGTGGCTGTGTGGCAATAAAATGTAAACCAAGAAAGAGAATATTTACTTACTGAGATAAGATAAAAAGATGAAGATAAAATGAATAATATTTGGAATTCAACACAATATTGATCTACTCTCAAACTAGGATTACCTGTGATACGGGTACTAGACAACGATATAAATACTTATAAAGAGAAATGTGAAATACATATGCAAATAAAGATCCATGACATGAGTACAAATGTTTATTCTCATCATAGGTAGGTAGGTACTCTGTCAGTCGTGTAGGTGTTTAGATATTTTGATAAAATAATAAAATATTAGGAATTTGTAAAGTAACAACTACTTATTTAGTTGATAATATTATATACTATACCTTGGACAGCTCATCGCACCAACATCTCAGTGCTCAAAGAACTCAAACTCAACCAACAATATCCGTCCATGGTTCGTATAAGCCGAATCGTCAAATACTTCGGTCACATTTACTACTACTACTACACAGCCTATTTACGGCCCACTGCTGGGCACAGGCCTCTCATTACGAGAGGGTTTGGGCTGTAGTCCCCACGCGGGCCCAGTGCGGATTGGGGACTTCACACACATTACGAATTACTTCGCAGATGTGTGCAGGTTTCCTCACGATGTTTTCCTTGACCGAATAGCTCAGTGGTAAATTCAAATTGAATTTCGCGCATAAGTAAACTTACAGGTGCGAGCCGAAATCGAACCCCCGACCCTCTGCATGACAGGCGGTGGGTCGAACCCAGTGGCGGACTAAGGGGGGGGCGGCGGGGGCGGTCCGCCCCGGGCCCCCGGTCCTAGGGGGCCCCCAAATCACCAAATAATATACTTAGTACTTAAGGCAAAACAAAACTTGAAAAAATAGTTTCGACTAGGCAGTGGTATAACTATATCACCTCACGCTCGAGGCCCCGAGGCAACTCTTTCGTACCTATAGGGCCCCAGGCCCGTTAATTTACAAAATTGCACAACTGAAAATTTTGGATTTGCCTTTCTTTCCTCGCGGCCTCTTGGGCCGGGGCCCCCTCAGCCCAGGTAGTGAGTTAGGGAATTTTGCCCATTCTGCCACTGCCACCCTATTGTTACGCCAATGTTCTGGTTTCGACCTAGCTGACGTGAGGGCCCCCACAGTCCATTCCATAGATACTTAGTTATTAGTAAAACACTTGATTTTTTCGGAAACAAATCGTCATAATCTAAGGCTATTAGTAATAAGTTCAACGATCGCGGTACCGTGATAAGCGCATAATATGGACTCCGTGGGAATATAATGATAATACGTAAATGAATCCCGTAACAGTACATCAGCATGTGCGTCAAATCCGGTAGTTCTGATTTTTTGCAGACTTGTTTATGATGTTAGCCTAATGTGGTATAATCCAAGTTTGTGACCTCGAGCGCCGAACGCAACTTTGTCAAAAATAAAAAAAAGATTTTGGCGATTTTGACCCTAATGAACTAGTTTTTGATACTACCTTTTCAGGGCGTTTTTAAAAAAGACTTTATTTTAGACTTCAGCCAATTACTTCGCCCGCGTGGAATTCGGTTATCGCGCTCCTGCGGGAACTATGTGTTTTTCAGTGGCCTATGTCTTTCTAATCCAGTAACTTTATACATCAGTGTGTGCGCGAAATCCGGTAGATCTGATAAGGCTTATTTATGATGTTGGCCTAATGTATCATCCAAGTTTGACCTCGAGCGCCGAACGCAATTTTGTCAAAAATAAAAATAAACGCGAAAATTTCGGATGCTTTTCAGATTTTGGCTATTTTGACCCTAAAAGACTGGTTTTTGATACTACCTTCGCAGGAAGTTTTTAAAGAAGACTAAATTTGCTATAGTATGAGCCTAGAACCGTCTCTGTGTACCCAATAGTTTCTAAGATAAAGTTTTTCAGAATTCATCATTTTTCAGAACTTCGCAATATTGTAGAAGTCATCGAACAACTCTATCGGGATGTTTTTCCAATTACCTTCGACGGATTGTGCTAGTGTTGCTCGTGTGGAGTCACGAATGGGAGCCACCTGTAGCATTTTTATATGTTACTAGCTTTTGAAGGCGATTTCGTAATGCACAGAAACATCAAAATTTAAACTCCCGTTTTTCCAGTTCCCGTAAGAATTTTAGAAAATCTTCGCTTAGTGCGCCTCTACACCTCCTAAGGAACACATGCTAAGTTCCAGCTTCCTACGACCATCAGTTTTGACTGAGCGTTGTCTGCTAACTATAGGTGAAACGTGGCAGTAGTTCGATGGTTACCCCAAAGTTCTTTTGGTGTGTGTGACGCACAGCTGAAACTGGTGGCCGTAAAAAGCCGAAATTTGGCATGTAGGTTCCTTAAGAGATGTAAAGGTACAGAAAGGATTTTCCAAAATTCCTACGGGGACGGGAAAAACGGGAGCTTAAATGTTGATGATTATGAGCATACGAAATCGCCTTCAAAAGCTAGTAGGATATAAAAATACTACAGGTAACTCCAGTTTGTGACCCCACACGAGCAACACTAGCACATTCCGACGGAGGTAATTGGACACATATCCTGCAACAACTGTTCGATTGACTTCTAAAATATTGAGAAGTTCTGAAAAATTATGAATTCTGAAAAGCTTTATCTCAGAAACTATTGGGTACACAGAGACGATTCTAGTCTCATATCATAGAAAATTTAGTCTTCTTTAAAAACGTCCCGAGAAGGTGCGATCAAAAACTAGTCCTTTGTAATCAAAACCGCCAGAAATTTTCTCTTGTTTTTATTTTTGACAAAGTTGCGTTCGGCGCTCGAGGTCATAAACTTGGATTATACATTAGGCTAACAACATAAACAAGCCTGCCAAAAATCCTAACTACCTGATTTCGCGCTTACTACTCCATACTTTCATACGACAAGGTTACTGGATCATTCCCCGAGACTAGAACTATCTCCATACCGGATGTCACTTTAATCCGTCCAGCGGTTGCAGTGTGAAGAGGTAACAGACAGAGTTACTTTCGCATTTATAATATTAGAAAATGGACTAGTTTCTGTCCACGACTTTGTCCGCGTAGGATTCGGTAGTCAGTGCACGGGAGCCTAACATACACCATCAACACTTCTACACAGGCAAGGAGGGGGGCCCCATTTAGATTTTCCGCCCCGGGCCCCCGACAGGCTTAGTCCGCCACTGGTCGAACCATTAGGCCTCCACGGCTTACCTTCAGTCACATAACTCGTGGAAATCCGACAAGTTGGAGAGACTAATGCTGAAGGGAAAAGACCCAGAGAGAGGAGGCCGAACAGGTGCCGCCGGTAAATGCGGCGATGCACCAGGGCGAAGATCGCTGCACATGGAATACCGCCACAAGAAGTATGTGCCGGAGGAGGAGGATAATGTAACGAAATACACACGGATTTTTATCCTTTGATTAAAAATAGTAGTAGAAATAAATAGGTAATCATATCTAGATTAAAAATATTTCTATAATGTCAAGTAAAATATATCAAAAGTTTCACTAGTTTTATTTTTCCCCTTTACAAATATTTATTATAGAAAAAAGAAAATACAAAAAGTTGAAAAAGTGAGGATCGAACCCACGACTTCCACGATTTATACTTCATAAAAAGAAATCACAAAAACCACAGCGCCACAGAAGCTCTGTGAATCTCGGCGAAATTAAGCCTTGGTTTCCACTACGTTTCACTACCTCAGTATGTGTGCGTGAGTTCATTCTCGGCAGACTTGTCGCCTTTTTTCCTAAATGAAAGGTAATGTACGGATAATTATGTGAAATTGAGATGTATAATATATCCCTTCAATCGCATAGTCCATCAAAGTGTACCTTTGGGCTTGGAATTTGGCGTAAATCCTGAAAATTACAATATCTACCACCCGCGCCATCTATTATCGTAGAGGCTACATGAAACCGTGAGTTATCACCTTAAACGCACTAATCTTGTATATTTCTCTGTTTATTTATTTGTCCAGCGATCTCAGAAACGGCTCTAACGATTTGAACGAAATTTGGAATATAGGGCTTTATGGGAGCGACAAATCGATCTAGCTAGTTCTCATGTTTTAGAAAACTCGGTTTTAGCTATTTTCAGCCAAAAAAGCTCGGCCGCCCAGGTCCTATATGTATTTTAATTATCAAAGAAGGTACTGTGACAAGAAACTGGGGGATCGTCAGATGGTAGTGCGAGGTACTCCTTGAAGTTAAATAAAATAAAGAAGTAGATTGATAACTATATTGGTTTTCAAATGGGGCCTACGTTTACATGAAAATGAAAATGAAAATATTTATTCAGCAAATAGGCCACATCTGGGCACTTTTACACGTCACTTTTAAATGAATTTAACAGAAATGAATTTGCGCGTTGCTACAACGAGCTTCAGACTACTACTAGACGTTCTAGAATGGCTTTCTTTTTTAATATTCAAATAATCAGTAATTCTAGAACGTTTACAAATCTAGAATCCTAAAGAGTTAGTATAGCGAGAGCTATACCAACTCTACAGTACTTATTAACATAGGCAAGTAAACGATTAGCGAATCCATCAACATTACAAGTTGTGGTTCGGATGCACACTTGTACACAAGTTAATTGAAATGCTATATTGATTCACGCAAGTGACAACTATGTAAACAGCAGCGAACACGGCGCAATATCTCGGGGTTAAGGCCCTCGCCCACGGCGTCTTTTTATAGCGATACAGTAGCGATGCTGTCGCGCGTTAGCATCACAACAAAAAGCCACCGTGGGCGAGGTCTCGATCAAATGTTCAATTGACAGTGTGTTTTAGTAGAGATCTTCTACTATCTGAAGTCCTGCGCCTTCACATTTAAAAAGCACCACCAACACTTTCAACAGCTGTGTACGTGCTGAGACAGCCATCAACTATGCGTTGAGTGTTGGTGGTGCTTTTTAAATAATAATGAAAAAATTGAAGCGTTTTGAAATGTGAAGGCGCGGGACTTTAGATAGTAGAAGATTTCTAGGAGCTAAAGTTACTTGACTAACATATCGACATGACCTGAGAAGCTAAAATTCAAACTAAGATTTTGGTCCACAATTTGACATCTTTTGACGGCCGCATTGGTCCAGTTGGTAGTGACCCTGCCTTCTGTTCCGATGGTCGCGGGTTCGAGTGCCGCTCGGGGCAAACTTTGTGTAATGAACACGAATGTTTGTACTCGAGTCATGGATGTTTAGTATTTATATATGTATGTATTTCTCTATATAAGTATTTATATCGTTGTCTAGTACAAGCTTTGCTTAGTTTGGAGCTAGGTCAATATGTGTGAAATGTCCCAAGATATTTATTTATTTATTTTAAAATTCTACTTTTTGTTTTTATGCCATGGGCAAAGAGCCGTGTTTTTATTAGTTCCAACGGAAAAATATGGTTATGAATTTTAGCTCTTCGGCTACCTATGTAATGTTTACAAGATCATGAAGAGATATTTCACGCGTGGAATTCGTTTACAGCGTTCCCGCGGGAACCATGCTTTTTTCCAGGATAAAAAGTAGCCTATGTTTCCCGGAAATAAAACTATCTCCATTCCAAATTACATGTTTATTTAATAGATGCAGCGGTTTAAGCATAAAGAGGTAACAGACAGAGTTACTTTCGCATTTATAATATTAGTATAGATGTTAAGGACCAAAAACAGAACTAGGTACCTTGTTCTTACTAAAGTTTACAAGTTGAGCCTGTTTAGAGTGATCGTCAAGACAGCGTACACCGTAACGATATCCAGGATCTGATTATGCAATTAAATAGTACCCAAACAGTACCTACGGAATATCTAGGTTAGAAAAATAGTACCCTTTAACTTTTCGAAATATAAGGCCTGTTCACTGTGTATACGCTACAGAGCGTCATGCTGGCGTACACCGCGTGGATCTCTGGAACGGTTTATACTTGGTTCTCGGGAATGATTTATAGCTCAAAAAATAATCCTAAATAGTCAGCGAGGGTCGGGGGTTCGATTCCGGCTCGCACCTCTAAGTTTACTTATGTGCGAAATTCAATTTGAATTTACCACTGAGCTTTTCGGTGAAGGAAAACATCGCGAGGAAACCTGCACGCATCTGCGAAGCAATTCAAAGATGTGTGTGTAGTCCCCAATCCGCACTGGGCCCGCGTGGAGACTATAGCCCAAACCCTCTCGTGATGAGAGGAGGCCTGTGCCCAGCAGTGGGACGCAAAAAGGCTGTAGTAGTAGTACAGCGTACACCGTGAACAGGCCTTATATTTCTAGATATTCCGTAGGTACTATTCGGGAATTCTTTATTTGCATAATCAGATCCTGGACATCGTTACGGTGTACGCTATCTTGACGGTCACTGTTTAGATCTTTGCAAGGAGTTTGTAAACAACCTTTGCATCCATTGTTCCATAGGATAGTTGATTCCATAGGAGTTAATCCTGGGTTTGTATGTAAAGTGCTAGGCAGTTCAGGATATTATTATAATGTGACAAAAGTCCGGTCCATACGACTATAGTTGTCTTCATGACTGACTTTTGTCACATTATAATAATATCCTGGGACATTTCACACATATTGACCTAGCCCCAAACTAAGCAAAGCTTGTACTATAGATGCTAGAATTTCTAGACAACGATATAAATACTTATATAGAGAAATACATACATATATAAATACTAACATCCACGACTCGAGTACAAACATTCGTGTTCATTACACAAAGTTTGCCCCGAGCGGGACTCGAACCCGCGACTATCGGAACAGAAGACAGGGCCACTACCAACTGGACCAATCCGGTCGTCATTGATAGCTCCTGTTATAAATAAGACCAAGTTTCCACGGAGCCAGTGCTGGCAAGCCAGTGGAGATACTTGCTTATTCACTGAGGATACGAATATTAAGCGTTCTCTCGAAACTCGAAAATGTACGTCTACTGGCATGCCAGCACTGGTTTCATGTTAACCTGGCCTAAGTACCTACAAACGGCCGGATTGGTCCAGTTGGTAGTGACCCTGCCTTCTGTTCCGATGGTCGCGGGTTCGAGTCCCGCTCGGGGCAAACTTTGTTTGATGAGCACGAATGTTTTTACTCGAGTCATAGATGTTTAATATTTATATATGTACTCGTACTAGCCTTTTCCCGCGGACTTCGTCCCGCGTAGACTCAGAATCTGCGTACCCGATGATACTATACATATAGACAGTTATTGTTACAGAAGTATAAAAAAATTGATTTGACCCGTGGAAAACCCGTTCTCGTAGAAATATCGAGATAAAAAGTTATTGCCCGGGTCTTAAACTATCTCCATACCAAATTTCATCCAAATCGGTCCACTCGTTGCGACGTGAAGGAAGGACAAACAAACAAACAAACCAACACACTTTCACATTTATAATATTAGGTCCTTACATATGAAATTGGCGTTTCATATGGCAGAAATGAAAACGATTTTTTTTTATGAAACTATTTTTTTATTTAGTCAAAGTATGTACCATGGCTATCTATGCACTTTTGCCATCTCGAAGGTAGTTCATTGATTCCTTTACTAAAAAAAGTGTGTGAGCGAGAATCAATAAAATCTTTGAAGGCCGTTTGGACAGCCTCGTAAGAATTGAATTTTTTTCCTTGCATGAAGTTGTCCAAATTCCGAAAAAAATGGTAATCAGTTGGAGCAAGGTCCGGGGAGTATGGTGGGTGTCGAAGACATTCCAGTCGCAGCTCCCGTAGTTTTGCGGCCGTCAAACGTGCCGTATGTGGTCGAGCGTTGTCCTGAAGCAGCAGTGGGCTAGATCGATTGACCAGTCTGGGTTGTTTAATGGCTAGCTTTTCCATCATCGTTTGCAATTGTTGACAATACACATCAGCCGTGATTGTTTGCCCAGATCTTAAGAAACTGTAATGGATGACACCGGCACTAGTCCACCAGACACTTACCAGTACCTTTTTCTGAGTCAACTTTCGTTTCGGGCAGAATTTGGCTGGTTCACCTGGGTTCAACCATTGTGAAGAACGTTTCCGGTTGTCGTACAAGATCCATTTTTCATCACAAGTAACGATACGATTCAAAATGCCTTCATTATTGTGCCGGTTGAGAAGTGAAACGCAACACTCGACGCGTGTTTCTTTGTTTGCGTCGCTCAATTCATGCGGTACCCATTTTTCAAGTTTTTTCACTTTTCCAATTTGTTTCAAGTGAATCAAAATGGTTTTATCACTCACACCGAAGCCTGCCGCTAACTCTGACGTGGTTTGCGATGGATCTGCTTCCACAATTGCTTTTAATTCTTCGTTATCAACTTGTGTCTCCGGCCGTCCACGAGGCTTGTTCTGTAGGTCAAAATTTCCAGAACGGAAACGTTGGAACCAATAACGTACCGTATTTTCTTTTGCAGTAGCTTCCCCATACGCATTGTTAATCCTACGAGCCGTTTCTGCAGCACTAGTGCCGAGGTGAAACTCATATTCGTAAATATAGCGATATTTTAAGTTCTCCATATTGTGAACAGAACGATGTGAAAGAAAAACAAATGACGCGATAACAAATAAATTTCGTAATTCGAACACAGAAATACATGGTCTTAAATTTGAAATAAATTTGAATTTGGAATTCCTAGCCGAACGCCACATATTTTGAATCAAAGTTGCCAGTTCGCCAAACGCCAATTTCATATGTAAGGACCTAATATTAGTATGGATATGGATTAGTAAGGATGTATTTCTCTATATAAGTATTTATATCGTTCTCTGGCACCAATAATACAAGCGTCGCTTAGTTTGGGGCTAGGTATTGACCTAGCCCCAACAATATTGATGTGTGATATGTCCCAGGATATTATTATTATTACATTCCATGACCCTTCCTCCACAGCGTCTCGCGACGAAGCGGCCCGCGCAACAGCTGCCGTTCGCTGGGTGCTCCGTCAGACGTGGCGCGGGGGCTGCCCCGGCGGTCAGCTCATCCGCGACCTCCTGGTGCTGGGGCTGCCAAGAGCACACGCCACTGCACTGGCGGAGGCCGCTGATAACGGCCGAGAGGCATACGAGAGCAAAATACAGGCCAGCGGGTTTATGGGTAAGAAAAGCTGCCTACTATGTCTTGATGTCTAGATACCCTGATTGATACTCGAGTTGCTTTTCGACGACTCCTGTTTATGTTTCATTCGGATAGCCTATGAGTATTACTCTGGCTGCATACGAAAGGCGGCTGCAGAGGTAAGGAGCAAACGCTTCCTAATCAGTTCTGATAGCCTCGTATTCGAGTTTCCTTAAAGATGGAGTCAGTTAGTGTTTAAGTTCCTAATTCGTTCTGATAGCCTAGTACTCTAGTTGCTAAGGGAAGGGATATACGTGTACTCGTAGCTACTTAATAAGGGTCACCGCGAGTGAATTATCCGCTGTGAGGCCGATAACGGCGGAGAAGCGTACGAGAGCAAAGTGCAGGCCAGCGGGTTTAAGGGTAAGAAAAGCTGCCTACTATGTCATGATAGCCTGGTACTTCTTTAGAGATGGACCCAGTTAGTTACATATTTAAGATAGAATTGGTGCAGGCCAGCGGGCCCATATGGGTTAGTCAAAACAGAGGACTGCCTGAGTTCATGAGTAAGTTAAAACATGTCTCTAATGCGTGCTGATAGTACTCGACTAGACATTTATTTCTCAATATCAAATTACAGCATATTTTACATGTCAAAATAAGAGAATTTCACATTGAGATCGTCAGAAAGAATACAAAATGAAAATCAGGAATAAAATGTTTCACCGTTAGGATCGTATAGTGCAGAATCCTACCAAGTTATGATAGCATAGTACAGGGGTCGTCAACCTTTTACGACGAATGGCCAAATTACGACCAAATAAAAAAAGGGCTGCCATAGTGAATTTACAATAGGTCAAAATATTCAAGTCTAGCCGTTTGCCCGCGACTTCGTCCCCCGTAGACTTTGAATTTGCGTACCTGATGACCTATACATACCTACCTGGTTTGAGCCGTAGAATACTCGTCCCCGCCCCGTTGGATCGGGATAAAAAGTATCCTATGTTTTCCAAATTTCATCCAAATCGGTTCAACGTGAAACGAACAAAAAAACACACTTTCACATTTATAATATTAGTATGGATGGTCCTCGGTTTCGTAGAAGGTCTGTTTGAGCCTTTTGACGTTATCACAAAGTTGGAGATAGAGAATTTTTCAAGCGGTTTTTTTTTTATTATCTTTTTTCTCTTTTGATGAAAGTTGTCCAATGTCAGATGACGGGTCGCGGGTTGCATACCCCTGGCCGTTATAATATGTTTTATAAAAAAGATAAAATAGTCGAATACTTAATGAATCGGAGACATGGGAATAAAGCGGTGAGTTATTAGTTGCTGGATTAAAACCTTTTTTTGTTCCAGTGAATAAACTGACCGACGTGACGTCATCGCCAGGCCCGGAAGGCACCATTGACACCATAAAGCTGTGTCTACACGCGGAGGACGTCACCGGCGAGCGATTCCAGAACAACGTGTTGATCGATAAGTCGCAAGTCGACACCCTGCTTAAATCGCTTCAAGCGGCTTACAAGAAAATGGAAGAGTTGGAAAATGCTGAATAAAAATATTGTAGTTTCTAAGCGTGTTGATTAATACATTACAGACCTAGGGTGGTGAATTCGTAAATGTGGCAGATCGCAGGTTTCTGTGCGATAAATATGCGATCTGGGGCTTTACGAATTACCGCCCGTGGTTTGTCAAAAGTTTTATCTTGCCTTGGCCAAGAAGTGAGATTTTCTCTCCGCGTAGCGGGCAGAAAATCCCACTTTACGGCCAAGGGTGATGTAAACTATTTTAATCGTGTAGAAAACTAGGTACCTTGACTGCCTGTTTTTTTTACTCTTAGTATGATGATGATAAATCATCGAACATAATGTAATTTGTATATCAAACTATGTAATAAACAAACATTCCGTAACGTATTTTGCATTTTTAATGATTAAATTAAATTCCTAGTAGTCGTGGTGGCCTAGTGGTTTGACCTACCGCCTCTCATGCATAGGGTCGGGGGTTCGATTCCGGGTCACGCCTCTAAGTTTACTTATGTGCGAAATTCAATTTGAATTGACCACTGCGCTTTTCGGTGAAGGTAAACATCGTGAGGAAAACTGCACGCATCTACGAAGTAATTCAAAGATGTGTGTGAAGTCCTCAATACGCACTGGGCCCGCGTGGGGACAATAGCCCAAACCCTCTCGTGATTAGAAGAGGCCAGCAGTGGGACGCAAATAGGCTGTAGTAGTAGTAGTAATGAAATTCCTACAATTGTAACCATATTTTCATCTACCTTGCTCCAAGCAATAACAAAACGTTGCATCGTTCAAGACCAACCAGCCAATCAGAAAAGTCGTTTTTCGATTGAAGGGCAAAAGCATTGCTCTCATTGGCTCTATGAAATTGATGAAAAACGCCTTAATATTTTGACACTTTGTTTGTTGACATATGTATGGTTGACATTTCATTTATTTGACAAGTGGCACTGTCGTGCTGTTGCACCTATCGCCTACGAATTATTTATAAAAACTTCATTTGTCTATTAATAAACCTACTCATTACTTTTAGAACAGTTTCGACATTACTGAGGCGCTTAAAGGTGCAGTGTTTATACCAAATCGTCTCGGTAATACGCATACCAAATGCGTGCGAGACACAAATATTTTGTCTCAAATTAACATTGCTTTACTCGAAAATGTGTTGTAAACAAGAAACTATTTTGGTTAAGTGCGCTTAAAATATTAGTGTCGCTTCAGTATTACATGATAAAGACGTAGCTATCGGTGAGATTTGCCCGCGTTTCTTCTGTGCGTCGGTTTGCGATAAGATTGGTATCTGATTGATATTTGTGTTAGAAATTTACGCTCAACAACGTGCTAATCTATTTTGTGAGGACGTGATAATGCGGGTGAATATGTTGTGAACATATCGAGCATAATACTGGCTCATTGTAGTGTCAATAGTCTAATAAAAAAAGTTAAAAAGTAAATATGCCTGGGAAGATCAAAGTGAAGGTACTGGCAGGTAGGAATCTGCCGGTAATGGACCGTGCCAGTGACACAACGGATGCTTTTGTGGAGATAAAGTTCGGAGGTGTCACGCACAAGACTGATGTTTGCCGGAAGTCGCTGAATCCCCACTGGAGCAGTACGGAATGGTACCGATTTGAGGTGAGACTTCTCACATGGTTAATGAAAAATTCCTGAATATTAGTAAGTGTGTGTTAAAAATTTAATATGTACCTACTCTAGACCAGAGATCTGCTCCCTTTGCAGACTGTGGGTTTTTTGAAATATAGAGAAGCACTGGCTTAAAAAAATGCTTATGAATTATTTATTGTTAATAATGGTTGCAGGTTGTTAATGTATGTGTCTACTATGCAACATAAAGATGTAACAACTATACTCTGTACTGTAGTGTTCTGAGTTGAAATTTACTCTGAATTTGCATATTACTTAAGGCAAATTTAGAGTTGATTTCAACTCAACAGGCCTCCATTTTTAGGGTTCAGAAGTCCACAAGGAACCCTTATAGTTTCGCCATGTCCGTCCGTCTGTCCGCACTATTGCTCGGAGATGCTTAGGTCTAGAGAGCTGTAATTTGGCATGAATATGCATATTAGTTATGCTGACAAAGTGGTACAATAAAATTTTGAAATATATTTTTTTATAGGGTACCTCCCCTACTCGTAAAGTGGGGATGTAATTTTTTTTTCTTGCATACCCCATGGTGCGGCATATCGTTGAATAGGTCTCGAAAAAATATTGTGGGTTTGTTAAAACCATTTTTTGATTAAGTGATGCGTTTGTGAAATATTAAGCTTTAAAGTGCTATTTTTTGTTAGAGTCTCGTGTCCCCCCCCCCTGCCAGCTAAATGGTGGTATTTGGATGGCTGAAAAAAATCACGGTTGTGGCATATATAACGTAGTTGAAAGGAAAACTATCAGAGCTAAGTAGGCTGTACAAACTTAAGAGTAATAGTCGACCAACTTATAATGATGATTTTTCTCGAGCAGCAGGGGAGTCAGGCGGGCATGTCACACCACAGGCTAGCTAGATGCTAATAAGTCTTAGAAAGGTACTGTGGGCATCGTCAACTTCGGAACCCTATAATTTGCGCGTGGCCCGACACGCACTTGGCCGGTTTTTACTTCCAGGTTTTATTACTTTGTTTATGTGTTTAACTTCTTATGTACTATTAAACAAACACTTTCTTAAATATCTTGTTCCATTTCCAGTTGATTATTGCAACATAAAAGTAATTCAAAACATTATTAATGTGCATTTATAACACATTACCAATGATAATACACCTTTTCATATTTTTTTTGAAGGTACATAAATATACATTTTTCAACAAGCTTAAACGAAACGAATGATTATGGTAATTGATTTTCCTATATGCTTTAAAGCTAATCCTCTCATATGTTCATTCAATATAAGCCATGTCACAAAGTGTTACATACATAGTATAATCCATAATATTTAGCTCCAAAACTTGGCTCGGCTACAACACCATATGCTCGGGTTATTTCTGTAAATGTCTGGCCGAAGTCTGGCACTTACTGCAAATTTATCTGTTATTGCAGCATTATTGACTAATGCTTATTTATGTGACATGTTTTTGCTTTTTATATTGTTTTTTATTTATTACAGAATTGAAACATCACTTTACAAATACTAACAATAACTCGATTTTTGCAAAAATATGAAATCCAACTCCAAACAAACTTTTGATTGCACATATATTATACTAGCTTTTCCCCGCAACTTCGTATGCGCAGAAATATTAAAATGAAAAATTCCATTTTTCCCGTTCCCGTGGGAATTTCGGGAAATCCTTTCTTAGCGGATGCCTACGTCATAACATCTACCTGCATGCCAAATTTCAGCCCGATCCGTCCAGTGGTTTGGGCTGTGCGTTGGTAGATCACTATGTCAGTCAGTCACCTTTGAGTTTTATATATTTTGATATATATTTTCGTGGTCCATTCATTCATCTCTTCATTTTGAAACCCCACTCAATAGTCTATGACAAAAAAAATATGGAAACGTTTAAAATGCCTCCAAAAGTCAGCCATTTTGTTTTTTGAAATTATTTATTTATTTATTTATTTATTCACAAATTAATTTACACGGCATTACAGGTGAACTAAGGCGCCGAGAAATGAGACTTAATTACTAGAAAATTTTACAAATACAATGCTTAGAATATATACTAATTACAACTAGATTGCCTTTCACACGTAAGCTCACAGAATCTGAGGCACTCGGAACACACTTGATGCCATCGCCCAGCGAATAGATCGCAATTGGGCTCGGATGCCAGCATCGCATTCAAGGTTGTCAGCGCGCGCGGCAACGGTGAGTTCTTGCGCGACACCGTCCTCGACGCCGGCACCGCCAGCAGCGGCTGCGGGCGCGGCCTCAGGGGAATCTCCCGGACTTTAGGGACAAACAGTCGCAAAGCTCGGCTGACAAGTTCGAGACAGTCGGACTCACCGCGCAATATGCGGCACACAAAAATGAGCAGATGGTTGTTTCGCCTAACCTCGAGTGAATTAAAATTATGATATACCCAATGTCACTCTCACGATTAAGACGAATTTAACGACACCTCGCAAACTAAAATCCATCCAGCCATTTAGCCTATACAGCGTGCCAAAGAAATATACATACATACATACACACACACTCAAAAAACATAACCCTCCTTCTGGCGCAATCGGGTAAAAAATATTTTTTTCATTTTAAATCGCGCGCTACGCGTTCCTCGCCGAAACTTGGTTTAAAACAAGTCTGGTCCACTACTTCACGTCTGGTTTCCAGGTGGACGAATCCGAGCTCCAAGACGAGCCCCTGCAGCTGCGGCTGATGGACCACGACACGTATTCAGCCAACGACGCCATCGGCAAGGTCGTCATCAGCCTGGCGCCACTGCTGGCCCGCGGCGCCACCGCTAAAGGGAGCGCCGCCGCGCCACAAACAGGTAACTAGCTAAAAATGAGCTATTTTAAAATTTTCACGTTTACTTGTCGTCTTCTTGCTAGCTTTCTCTTTTCTATCATTTCGGTGTAGGCCTCCCTTAGTTTTCTCGATTCGTTTCGGTCTTTCGCACCTTGTATGTTTTGAAATCGTCACGTAAACTGGAAAAATGTCGGTGTGTCCGGAAGTCTGTGAAATTGCTTACCGATCAATTAATTCCAGGAGCCATGATGTCTGGCTGGATCCCAGTGTTCGACACCATGCACGGCATCCGCGGCGAGTTGAACGTCATCGTCAAAGTCGAGCTGTTCTCGGACTTCAACAAGTACAAGACCTCCAGCTGCGGCGTGCAGTTCTTCCATTGTAAGTTCTGTTTTAATATTATCTCCGACATTTGCGATGTCGTATTTTTGTTGAATAACAGTTTTACTAGTGGTTATTTTATGTTGTATTGTATCAGCAGTGGTATTGTTATCGACCATTAAATTGCAAGCCCCAAATTGAAATATAAGGTTCCACTAAGAAGGTGCCACTTATCATCAGTGTTCAGCGAAAGTCCAAACTAACCACGCTATTTCATATAGAAAAACTACCGGTTACTTTGGGGACGGTCAATCGTAGTAGCACTTATATCCTTTTTATTTAGATTCAATAATGGTGACCCTAGTGCAATGCCTTGAGGAACGCCAACTTTCTTCAAATGTATAAGTATCACTTACTATTATTTTCAAACCGGCAGTATTTGCAAAATTGTATTCTACTACAATGCGACAGCTATATTTCAATGTGACATTGTATAGCATAGCAAGCTTTTCTTAACACTGTCTCTGTTGGGGTATTCCCAATGATGTGTCAAGCATGCACCTTTTTTCACGTTTCCATGCTTTAACTGCCTCTTCATACTTAATAGGCCGTCGGATAAAAATATAAGCACGACGTAGTTCTGATTTTTTTGGTAAATTGTATGGACCAGTTATGAGAGTGTAAAAAAGTCAGAATTACATAATGCTTTGCGATATTATGGTTATTATTTCATCCGAAAGACTTTCACTGCTGGGCATAAGCCTCCCCCAAGGCTCGCCACTCGGTTTTTTTTGCGAGCTTATGTTAATTAAGTGTATTTTGCGCCGACCTAAAATGCAAATTTGGACATGTGAGATTGTGCCATAATTTCCCGTGGAAACAGGGAAGCTGTTGAATCAGTAGGTTTATTCCCTTAGGTCCCATGATCCCTCCGGGGTACAAAGTGCAGGCTATCCACGGCTTCGTCGAGGAGTTGGTGGTGAACGATGACCCCGAGTACCAGTGGATCGACAAGATCAGGACCCCGCGGGCTTCTAATGAAGCACGGCAGGTCGCCTTCATCAAACTTAGCAATCAGGTACGGTTACACAACTCAGAAGGTACTTGCATTAAGAGATAATAGACTGTGCGTCAATGACTTCGCGCCTTCTAAGTTGTGAAACGACACAATAGTACGCTATTACTACTGGACTTACTATTGAATAGGCAAAAGTTTTGTCACTCAAAACAATTTATTGCATAAGCACAAGTCAAAAAAGATAGACAATAATACCGAAGACTTGCTATGGGTCCGGTCTGTTCATGCTTGCAAGGACGTTTAAAAATAATCATTAGCATTAAATATTTTACTAAGTCAAACATTTTAAGCGAGAGACCTTATCATGTTCTTATTGACATGTATTAATGAACTCTTTTATACATGATGTATTTCATTATTTATTGACATTTTGAGACTGTCGACATCTATGGAATTTATATTTATTTGACAATGGAGGCCATCTCCATAATTTTTTTTTTTCTGGTCCCTTGGAGACTATACATCTCTAAGATCTTAGATTTAAGTTTAAGTTAGGGACTATACATCCCTTCAATGTAATTTTAGTACGTACCTATATGTATATTTTATACATGTAATGTAAAATTTGTAAATTTTGAAAAAAGGCCTTCTGCTTGAGTTTGTTGCGGCGCTTCTTCTCAAGCAATGGGTCTAGGAAGCGCTGGTAAATTCTTTTTCTGACGTGTAAAAGTGCCCCTATGTGGCCAATTCGCTGAATAAATGATTGAATTTTGAATTTTTGAATTGAATAGGCAAAGGTTTTGTCACTCAAAACAATTTATTGCAAAAGCACAAGTCAAAAAAAGATAGAAATAAATACTGAAATACATACACAATCAAAATGTAGTAATTAAACAAATGTTTTGAATACTAAACATTATTCATTGTTACTGATAACATCGTCAAAAGACAGACCGGTAATGCCTGGAAGAGCTATTGGTCCATGAAACACCTAATGAAAGGCGAACCACCGAATGGAAGCCTAACAATTCAAGACGCAGACCTCGTCGGCGATGGCGGAATGAAATCGATTCCTTTATAAGGAACTGGCCAGAAACTGCACAAGATCGAGAGCATTGTAATTTTTTCCCGTTTGCGTGAGAATTTCGGAAAATCCTCTCTTATTGCTCCCTTACACTCCTCAAGGACAAGCAACCGATATGCGAAATGTCACCTCTTTTTATTAATTTCTGAATATTACTGAATGAAAACTAGAATTATCGCTCTATGGTTGAATAAAACATTAAGTATGGTTTGCAACAATTATCATAGGAACACGATTTTTTTTGGATTATGGAAGTACTATCTTTTGAAAACTTTCCATCGCCTTTTTCATGCATTTTAATCTAATCTTATCATTTCAATGCCTAACCAACAAATATAAAACGAGACGCGCCATTCAACCAAAGAATGATAACTTCTTTTTAGGGTTCCCCTTATAGTTTCGCCATGTCCGTCCGTCCGTCCGTCCGTCTGTCCGCACTATTGCTCGGAGATGCTTAGTTCTAGAAAGCTGTAATTTGGCATGAATATAGATATTAGTTACGCCGACAAAGTGGTACAATAAAATTTTGATATATATATATTTTTCAACTGCGAAACATTTGACAGCTATATGCGACGTTGCCAACTTTTGGGATAAACCTTAAGAGGGTTATGCCTTTTTATACCTTTTAGGTGCAACGTCTGGTTGGCCTGAAAGCAGCAGAGTTGGGTGCTAACGCTGTGGTGGGCTATCAGCAGGACTTCGATCTGGAGGGGGAGGCTGGAGTCGTCGCCAGAGCTATTGGTATGAAACTACAATAATAATAATTTTATTGAATACACAAAGGGAGAGTGCATTAATATGCTTAAACTAATGTTTTAGGCACACATTTTGCTAGTTGTAGGGCCTGGTGCTAGGTCCGTCCGGGGAGGTACCACCGTCTTTCCCCGCTAACCTGCCGCGAAATGGCAGTGCTTGTGTGTTCTGGTAGGGGGTTAAGGCAGCCGGTGAAATTTCTGGCACAGAAGCATTCCATTTTGGGCCTCAGGGTAGGCAACGCATTCGAGATCCTATGATACCCTAACGGGGGATCACAGGATTTCGGTATCCATGGGCCGCAGTGACTACTTACCATCAGCTGGGCTGTGCGCTCGTTTGCCTATACCAATGATATAAAAAAAACATGTTGATATATTCAAACTTTATTTACTAGCTTCTGCCAGCGACTTCGTACAAGTGGAATTCTGTTATAGTGTTCCCGTGGGAACTAGATAGGTATGCGTTTTTCCGGGATAGTAGAGCGACAAACCATCCTCATTAATTAGTAAAAATCGCACGAAAATCCGTTCAGTAGCTTTTTGTTTATCTTTAACAGACAGACAGACTGACAAACGCTAGGGGACTTTTTAATATGTAGTGATTATCATCAGGATCAGTTGCACCAGTCAGGGTTAGGTTAAGTAAAGTAACCTCAAATCATCATCAAGATCCTTTTTACACCTGATTCCACAATCAAGACTAGCTATAACATACGACAATTATACTGTTACAAAAATAAAACAACCAGACTTGGTGGCCAACCTAAGGAAGCCGTGTTAGCCTAGTGGTTCGACCTACCGCCTCTCATGCAGAGGGTCGGGGGTTCGATTCCGGCTCGCACCTCTAAGTTTACTTATTTGCGAAATTAAATTTGAATTTACCACTGAGCTTTACGGCGATGGAAAACATGGTGAGGAAACCTGCACGCATCTGCGAAGTAATTCAAAGATGTGTGTGAAGTCCCCAATCCGCGCGGGGCCTACGTGGGGACTATAGCCCAAACCCTCTCGTGATGAGAGGAGGCCTGTGCCCAGCAGTGGGACGCAAATATGCTGTAGTAGTAGTAGTAGTAAGGGATTGCCCTATGTTCCCACTATAACCTTGAACTGATATTACCTATCAATTATTTTCTTTTGCAGGCACTGCCGTTAGCATAACTCCACAGCCGATGTCAAGCCAGCCTCCTATTATGCCGCCCTGCTCCCAACAGTGAGTTTAGTTGAAATATACACTAGACAAAATGAAAAAGAGGCTGTGAAATGAAATGAAATGAAATGAAATGAAATGTTTATTTGCTGGAATTACAGCCTCTTTTTCATAGACAAAATGAAAAAGAGGCTGTAATTCCTTTCCTTCAAGTCTATTGTATAGACTGTACAGTAGCATAGATAAATGATACAAGAAGAGTGGCAGAGTCTATACTGTAGTGCGTGCTTCAAAACCCGGGTTAACACTAGATCGACATCTAGCGTCCGGTGGCTGAACCCCGATTACCCGACCGTTTAGCAGTTGCTACCGCTACTTGAAGCTAGATGGCGAGCCGAACCCAAAGCATATTTTATTGCTGAACAGTTTCTAACTTACAACCCGACGTCTCTGTGTAATAAGAGGATTTCAAAAAATAGTTCTAGTTATAATATTAGTTGTAATTTGTTTAGAAATACACTTTGAGTTCGGCTCGCCATCTAGCTTCCAGTAGCGGAGCAACTGCTAAACGGTCGGGTAATCGGGGTTCAGCCACTGGACGCTAGATGTCGATCTAGCGTTAACCCGGGTTTCGGAGCACGCACTACAGTATAGACTCTGCCACTCTTCTTGTATAATTTCTCTATAACTGTAGTTACAGTGTAGTTATGATTTATATTCGTTATGGAAGTATTGTAAAATATTTTTTATATTTTTGACGTATCCAAAGCTCTAAGCAACGCTTTAACTGTGCATTTAGATGTCGTTAAAACTAAAACAAATATATATATGTAAACAAGTATAAATATACTCATGAATATATGTTTGCATGGTGTGGCGCTTCGTAACGTAGACAACTCAATAAGTACTTGGACATTTTAGCGACGGACAACGAAAATACCACTGACCTCAGCCAGTACTTACTGACTCACCAAGAAGAATTGCAAAATTTACTTTATATCCTTAATCCTAAGACGTCATCGCTGCTTGACGAGTCTGAGAATGCTGATGACGACGATAAGACCTTCGAAATGACAAGGCAGTCGAGTATTAAAAGCTACCCTGGAAATATGTCGATCTACCAAAACGATTACGTCTCCCATAACAGCATGAGGCGTATCACCGAAGATCAAACCGATCTAAACAGGTTACTAAACCGTAATGATGAGGATAGCGACTTAACGGGTCCTTTGAAAACAATCAAGAAACTTAAAACTAGTTTATTTAGACTTGGCAGTATCAAATCGCGTAAATCCGAGCAAGGCGATGACACTGTCTCGATACAGTCAAACTCTTCTGATACGTCACGCATATCGCTAACAGATATCAGGAACGAGTTTAAAAAGCTGAAACGGCTGAAGAAGCCAAAGTTTAAAGCCTTTGCTAATAAAAGTGACGAAGGTATCGGCATGGCCCAGATTTTAGCTAGGTCCGTCATCCATGCCCACACTAGCCTAGCTTGTATCGCTGAGACTCAAGATTCTGAGCATTCTCCTAGCTCCACTCTTCGACGCACTAGTGAGTCTGAACCCGCCATCAACGTATCTGATGATGAAAAAGGAAACGATTCAGAACATGGCGATAAACCTATAGATGAAAACAAGAGAGTTCCAGCTATACAGTTCTCTTCTCTAAACAATATATCTACAGAAAAAGACAATGAACAGAAACCGGAACGGCAGAGGAAATTATCAGAGTCATGTCCGTCTACCCCAGTGGCCGGAAGGCAAAATCTTCTCAAATTACCCGGCGATGATAGCTACTTTGGTTCAGTTTCGTCTGCACTCTCCGGTGAAAGCTCTGAAATCTACTCGTCTTCCGGAGACGATGAAAGCTCGGATTTGAAATCTGAAACAGAGACCGAGACTGCAAGCTCTATCATGAAGTCTCTTCTTAATAACGATGTCAATCCGGCAATCGTGGAACAAATGGGAAGAAAACTTGGTGTTATAGAATCTTTCACGCCCATTACCAAGAAAGAACAAAAAGACGGCGATTCCAAAGAGGTTGTATCTAAAGAATCGTCTTACGAAGCTGAAACTTCTACCTCGGAGAGTACGCCGGAAGCGTCCACTAGCGCTGTGAAAACTGATCAAACGTTTGTAGATCCTAAGTCGCATAATCTCCATTTCAAATTCCACAATCCATTCTCTCATAAGAAAGTTTCAAAGAGTTTGAGTGCCCCATCGTCTCCCGTAGAGAAGAAAGGCTTCGTATACCGCTCATCATACAAGATCAAGCGTCAGCTTTCCAAGATATCCAAGAGTAGCATGATCAAAAGCCTGTCCCATTACTCATTGCTGCCTAGAAGGAAGCATAGTGACCCAATGCCTGTGCCTGCATTGAGCCAGCTCAGTTCATCTTCCGACGTCCCATCCAGAGCACCAAGTGAAACTGTCTTAGGTTCTGCCTTCTTATCTTATACAGACTTGCTAAGTCTAGACAAGGAAGGTATAGATAGCAAGCTCTTTCACAAGAGTGATGACCTCGCTCACTCCAAAGTTTCCATGTATATTGGATCTGAACCGGCATCTAGAGCTTCTGTTAGCAGCCCTTCGTCTCCACACCATGGTAAATTTGACTACCACGAAGAAAAGTTTGTAAACAAGCGACCAAGCATCAACCCCACCGGTCTGATCCACACAGCCATGGAAACCATACTCATGGACAAAGTACAGAATTTACTGGTGCCAACGTCACCCAATCCGACAGAGGAAACCGAAAAGAAATTCTTCCATGACGTCAACGAAAAATTGGAGAAAGTCGAGGAAGCCAGGAATAAAAAACAATTGGAAAACGAAAAATTGGCAGACAACAAGCCTAAAATAGTAAACGAAATTCTCAAAGTGCCCGAAAGTGAATCAAAAATCGAAGCTAAAACTCGCGAAACCGAAGACTCTAAAATCAAATCAGTCGAATCGGTAGATAGAAAGGATAAGAAACTGGTGAGGCAGGACAGCGTACATTCGACGTCGTCGCATAAAATGTCCAACGAAATCGAACTTAACCTCATCCCCAAAGCGCCCCACGCGCCTATGTTGCAACATTTCCACCCCGTGCTTAGTGGCCCGACACTAGAGACCATACCATCACTGCCGGAGACTAGCGTAGACTGTCAGAGTTTAGACGAGAGCTTATGTGGGTGTGAGACTAACCAGGCTAGTGTGTGTCGTAACTCGCATGCAGCGTGCGGTGTTGGCAGGGAGCGGGACAGAGACAGAGAGAAGGAGAGGGAGAGAGACAAGGGGTCTCCGCGGCACTCGCGCCACGAGTCCTACGGCAATCGCGACGGAATGGCGGCCCCGCCGCAAAATTCCTCCCTTGAGAACGCTTCGACCCCGCTCGGGATGCATCGGAGGTCTTCGGACTCGGACTTGAGCATTACGCCTAAAGGTAAGTTAGACGTCACTTTTGGAGTCTTCGCTCACGGAGACTTTTTATAGCGATGTTGCCGCGCTACTCATATCGATATCCTTTTTACTCTTTGATATAAAAAACGGATAGCGATATGAGTAGCGCGGCAGCATTGCTACAAAACGTCGCAGTGGGCGAGGGCCCTTAGGATTGGTTCACTTTTGACTTAACATGGTAAAATTGTCGTGCTGCTGGAATTAATATTAATTCTCATAAACTCACTATGAGCCTTGCTGGTAGCACAAAAATCTAATTCCTCGTTATTCTCACCAGGCCTTAATACATATTTAATAGTAATTTTAGTAAATCTATGTAAAAACAGCTACTGGCATAGTACAGGTTTTTTAAAACTGACATAGGGGACATCATAAATTACATGTAACTCTCCCCATCTCTTGCAGCCTTTCGTTCGATTAAATTCGATTTTACAGAAAATAACTGTCATTTATCAAGAGTCCCTCTTTCTTTTTAATTCTACCACACTAGGAACACGAGTCGGTCATACGTAGTTTTTTTTTTTTGCTGATTATTTATCGAAGGCCAGTGTGTATCGTGCAATACGCCTGTTTAGTCTCCAATCCAACGGCATGGCTCGATCCAGGTGGTTCCCTGAACGCATCAGCCGGCAACAGCGGCGGCGGCGCCATCCTGAAGCCCTCGATGAACAGCAACAACCTCGAAATGCTGGAGTACCCTTTCCTCACAATGTCGGAATACCCGCCTGGCTTTATCGTACATATCGGTGAGTTGGAAAGATTTCAGTTGTATCCACCAAGTTTGAAAGAATCATCATCATTTTAGCCGAATTCTATCCCATTCAACGTGTTCCCACGACCTTTACCAGGTCGTCGCTCCATCTTGTTGGCCTATCGACAGCTCGCTTCCCGGTTCGCGGACGCCACTTGAGAACTTTTTGGCCCCATCGGCCATCAGTCTTGCGAGCAATGTACCGCGCCCACTGACACTTAAGGCTTGCAATTCTTCGCACTGTTACAACCTCTACTGCGGATATCCTTATGTCTGATTCTATCATGGAGAGAAAGCATAGCCCTCGACTGCCCTAATGACTTTATAGCCTTCTTACGACGCCCATCGTAAGCGCTCACGTCTCGGAACCGAGTCATCAGTCAGTGAAGGAATCGTCAATTTTCAAGCGGAGTCATTAACGAACGCAGCACTGACGGACGGATAAAAAAAACCTAAAATGATTGATTTGATTAACCTCTTCTATCAGGTGGCACGGTATGCGCGCGCTCCGTGAAGCTGATGGACGGCGGGGAGGGCAGCACGCGCGCGGCGTGGTGGGCCGAGCTGCGCACCGAGCTCAGGGCGCACGCGCGGGCCCTGCGCTGCGCCGCCGTCGTCGCGTACTCCGAGACCGCTAGCATATGGTGAGTGGCCCGCGCACGGAGCTCAGGGCGCACGCGCGGGCCCTGCGCTGCGCCGCCGTCGTCGCGTACTCCGAGACCGCTAGCATATGGTGAGTGGCCCGCGCACGGAGCTCAGGGCGCACGCGCGGGCCCTGCGCTGCGCCGCCGTCGTCGCGTACTCCGAGACCGCTAGCATATGGTGAGTGGCCCGCGCACGGAGCTCAGGGCGCACGCGCGGGCCCTGCGCTGCGCCGCCGTCGTCGCGTACTCCGAGACCGCTAGCATATGGTGAGTGGCCCGCGCACGGAGCTCAGGGCGCACGCGCGGGCCCTGCGCTGCGCCGCCGTCGTCGCGTACTCCGAGACCGCTAGCATATGGTGAGTGGCCCGCGCACGGAGCTCAGGGCGCACGCGCGGGCCCTGCGCTGCGCCGCCGTCGTCGCGTACTCCGAGACCGCTAGCATATGGTGAGTGGCCCGCGCACGGAGCTCAGGGCGCACGCGCGGGCCCTGCGCTGCGCCGCCGTCGTCGCGTACTCCGAGACCGCTAGCATATGGTGAGTGGCCCGCGCACGGAGCTCAGGGCGCACGCGCGGGCCCTGCGCTGCGCCGCCGTCGTCGCGTACTCCGAGACCGCTAGCATATGGTGAGTGGCCCGCGCACGGAGCTCAGGGCGCACGCGCGGGCCCTGCGCTGCGCCGCCGTCGTCGCGTACTCCGAGACCGCTAGCATATGGTGAGTGGCCCGCGCACGGAGCTCAGGGCGCACGCGCGGGCCCTGCGCTGCGCCGCCGTCGTCGCGTACTCCGAGACCGCTACCATATGGTGAGTGGCCCGCGCACGGAGCTCAGGGCGCACGCGCGGGCCCTGCGCTGCGCCGCCGTCGTCGCGTACTCCGAGACCGCTAGCATATGGTGAGTGGCCCGCGCACGGAGCTCAGGGCGCACGCGCGGGCCCTGCGCTGCGCCGCCGTCGTCGCGTACTCCGAGACCGCTAGCATATGGTGAGTGGCGGAGCTTTCCTGCACAACTGTTAGCATATGGCCAGTTTGTCTCTTCCTCTGGGACCGCTAGCATATGATGAGTTTTTCGTTTTTTCCGAGATACTAACATAAGGTAAGACCGCTAGCAATTGGTCAGTCGCCTCATTGCTTACTTAAAAACGTTTCTGCCCCCGTCGAGCCATCAATCGAGCAATCTGCCCCGCTCAGTGCCACCTACGTCTCGCAATTCTTCGGGTTCTATCGGTAACCCTAGTTCTACTGCGGATATCATAATTTCTG
>OZ020291.1:10863758-10886709 GCA_963971205.1 Aethes cnicana
GACGCGAGACAAGAACACGAGGCGGACGAAGTGTAGGGCGCCCTGTTGCCAGGTGGAGTGACGATTTGCGCAAGGTGGCCGGTGTAGATTGGATGCGGCCCGCCTCGGACAGAGCTCACTGGCGTGCATTGGGTGAGGCCTCCGTCCAGCAGTGGACTACTATGGGCTGTTGATGATGATGATGAAGTTAGAAGTGTTTCGAATGCTGACTGGGTAGACTTTTTTATAACAACTGCTGCGCCCAGTGCGAAAGCTAGTCTTTGCCGCTGTTGCTGGTGAAGCTTTATGATGCAGGTAGGTTAATTTTCTAGTCAACTACATAGTTCTTCGAATCGAGCGCTAAGGACTTTAGAAGCATGGGCATTGGATGTCTATTTTTTCAATGACTGTGACGGCAAGAGACGGGTGCGGGGACCAACTGCCGTTCTTGGAATATAAGCTGTATAGACTACTGCTAGCTAAGCTTAGGATGATGTTATCATTTTTGAAGTGTTTTAAATGCGTAACGGAAGGTCATTTTTCTGACGACTGCCGCGTCTGGCGCGAGAGATAATACTGCATAGACTAATGGATAAGTTACCTATAAATGTGTTTTGTGTTACGATTGAGGCGGTAATTACTCTCCAAAGATGCAGATGAGTATCCTGTTAGAAAATGTTTTAAAATCACTTAACGTTGATATCTTGTGCACCTAAATCACCGAAGAAATAGAGTTTTCTTGTGGCAGTGCTTTTCCTCAAAATTGATTATATTTCTCATTGAAAAAAAAAAAACTCTGAATACTTGAAAAACCTTGAAGAAAATAGAATTTTGTCTAAAATTTAGGCATCTACTGATAATTTTCGACTCTTTTTTTTTTCAGGGTGCAAACGCACTGTTCAACCTGCAAACCCAGATAGCGGTTGGGGAGAGATGCGTAATGGCCATAGCGAGTGGCACCGCCGTCAAACTGTGCGCTCTGCCGCCGCCCATGCCGCCACGAGTTAAGGTATTATCGCCGCCAGTTCACTAATATCTTGCATAATAGTACATTTCGATACTAGTACGGAAAGTGTGTCATTACTTCACGAGTAACGAGATATCTTGCCACGAGCCGCAGGCGAGTGGCAAGACTCGGGACGAGTGAAGAATGACACTTCCGCACGTGTATCGAACGACGTTTTTTAATACTTAAAAAAATATTGTGGGTTTGTTAAAACCATTTTTTGATTAAGTGATGCGTTTGTGAAATATTAAGCTTTAAAGTGCTATTTTTTGTTAGAGTCACGTGTCCCCCCCCCTGCCAGCTAAATGGTGGTATTTGGATGGCTGAAAAAAATCACGGTTGTGGCATATATAACGTAGTTGAAAGGAAAACTATCAGAGCTAAGTAGGCTGTACAAACTTACGAGTAATAGTCGACCAACTTATAATGATGATTTTTCTCGAGCGGCAGGGGCGTCGGGCGGGCACGTCATACCACAGGCTAGCTAGATGCTAATAAGTCTTAGAAAGGTACTCTGGGCATCCTCAACTTCGGAACCCTATAATTTGCGCGTGGCCCGACACGCACTTGGCCGGTTTTGATGTATTGTTTTAATTCATGACATCCAATATTGACGCAATTTTACTTGGAAATCACAATACAAATATTGACAATATCTTATCTACTGAAATCGCTGCACTAGATCTCAAAGACAACATTCCCGGGAGGGTATTTCATGCCACGATAACATACCCTCTCCAAATGCTACCTCTGATAAGCCGATCTAGGATTAACCTTAGCGGGATTTCTTGTAATCGGCCCGATGACATAACAAAATCGGTTTAATATTCTACATTATCTTTATTAATGTGAATGGTTCCAAATGGAGGACCGATCACCCGACTGATCCAGACAGTCTTCCTCCTTCATAAATTGTCATAATTTCATTCCGCATAACAACGGTTAGCAGAAACATCATTTCGCATAATTACTTTTCGCATTGTTTTCTTCGCGTACTGTCATTTCGCATAATTTCATAAGGCGGAATAGCTCTTTGGCATAATATTGTTAAGGCTAATATTCATTTGGCCGAAGAAACGGTGCTTCCAACCCAAGGGGTCAGACTATATCAAAGGGGGGCCGTTTCTTCTGGCGGGACTTCTGACCGTCTCTTACCCCCAGGGATGTGTACTAGTCATACTTATTACGGTCCATTTTTGTCAAAATACCGCACTTTAGGAAAAAAGCAAGCCGCTTTGCACAGTGATAGTAGGGACCAAAATAAGCGATTTGATCCGAGGCAACCTCTGATTCGACCCTTAGGAACAGAGATGGCGCCACTTGTTCGAAATTTTAAATTAAAAGGGCTATGCTTAGTTTATCTCTAAGGGATCGAATATGGAACGAAGTAATTCGGCAGAGAACCAAAATTACAGACATAGCCCAAATAATTAGCACGCTAAAGTGGTATGGTCCGGTCACTTTTGCCGAAGGACCGACGAACGCTGGAGCAGACGAGTTCTCGAGTGGAGACCACGAATCGGCAAAAGAAGCGTAGGGCGCCCTGTGGCTTCTGGCTAGATGGAGCGATAACTTTCGCAGGGTTGGTGGCAGAAACTAGAAGCTAATAGCTGAAGACAGAGAGCTAATTGACAATCAATGGGAGAGGCCTATGTCTAGCAGTGGACTGATGCACGCTGATGATGATGAAATATAGCATTACTACGATTTCTGAATCTGTATTTTACTTTCGCATTTGGCCTTTGCATGTTTTGCACTGTAACGTTCAAGGTAGAGTCTCCAATTGCCACTGGACCCGCGTGGGAAATATAGCCTAAACACTCGTGATGAGAGGAGGCCTATTCCCAGCTGTGGGACGTAAATAGGCTGTTGTGTTGTGGTTAGTGGATGCAAGGTAGGTCCACGCGTCGGCAGCCACAACGCATTGTGTCACAGAGCAACTGACTTGCATCCACCCACAATGGTCGAGGAGGCTTAATTATGGCCAAATTGAAGTAAACTTCAACCATTGAGGAGTCCATTTGCCTTCAACGTCTGACCATCCCCAAAAAGACGGACTTGGGATTAATTAATTCAAATTTAATACATTTCCCCATATATGGCCCGCTTGAAACGCTGCAAGCAGTCCATGTTGTTAAATAGCAGCTGAAGAAGGCTTGTCATCGGCTTGTTTTTGTCAAAAACAAATCTTTCCGAACCTCATTCATAAATATATTCCCCACGCGGACCCGGTGGGGCTTGTAGACCCTACTTTTGCACATTATAGTGCAAAACATGTACGAGTAAAGGCCAATGCGAAAGTAAAATACAGATTCAGAAATTCTAATGATCATAGTAATGCTATTACTATGATATTTCATCATCATCAGCGTGCATCAATCCACTGCTGGACATAGGCCTCTCCCATTGATCGCCACTTAGCTCTGTCTTCAGCTATTAGCTTCCAGTTTCTGCCACCAACCCTGCGAAAGTTATCGCTCCATCTAGCCAGAAGCCACAGGGCACCCTACGCTTCTTTTGCCGATTCGTGGTCTCCACTCGAGAACTCGTCTGCTCCAGCGTTCGTCGGTCCTTGTCGGCAAAAGTGACCGGACCATACCACTTTAGCGTGCTAATTATTTGGGCTATGTCTGTAATTTTGGTTCTCTGCCGAATTACTTCGTTCCAGATTCGATCCCTTAGAGATAAACTAAGCATAGCCCTTTCCATAGCTCGCTTAGCAACCTTTAGTTGATGATGGACCAGGCGGACCGTGAGTGTCCACGTTTCGGCTCCGTATTTCATTACCGGTAGGACGCACTGATTGAAGACTTTAGTCTTCAAGTTTTGTGGTATCGACGCTGAGAAGACTCGCCGAAGTTACCCAAATGCTGCCCAGCCCATTCGAATTCTTCTCTTGATTTCTCTCTTGAAGTTGATTGGCCGTAGGTAAGCATATTCCGAAGCAACCTCAAGAGAGATCCCATCTACGGAGACCGGTCCCGGATCAACGTGCTCGTTGAACTTGACCTTGGTTTTAACCAAGTTCATCCGGAGACCAATGCGCTGGGATGAATGAGCTAGGTCGTCCAATATCTGTTGTAATTCCTGCAGAGTTTCAGACATAACATATGCTATATTTCATAGCGATTTCATTTTCAGGAAGACCAGTGTTGAAGAGGAAGAATGAATAAGATAATGCCACTACTACCACCACAACAGCCTATTAACGGCCCACTGCTGGGCACAGGCCTCCTCTCATCACGAGAGGGTCGGGCTATAGTTCCCACGCGGGCTCAGTGCGGATTGGGGACTTCACACACATCCTTGAATTACTTCGCAGATGCGTGCAGGTTTCCTCACGATGTTTTCCTTCACCGAAAAGCTCAGTGGTACATTCAAATTTAATTTCGCACATAAGTAAACTTAGAGGGGCGCGCCGGATTCGAAATTCCGACCCTCTACATGCGAGGCGGAGGTCGAACCACTAGGCCACCGCATCTTAAATAAGATACCTAATAAATATACTAAATTAATTATTTGTCAAATACAACGTACCATTATCCCATATAGCAAATTTTTAACAAAAAGGGCATTGAACACTTCGGGGAGGCAAGGTAAGGTATCGAAATTGCACGTATGGCGGCAGCACCGCACTGGCACCGTGTAGTGTATTGTTTAATAACTTCGGAACTACATAAGATATTGATGTGCGGTTTTTTCTACTAGGTGCTCAGTGAATTGCGCAATATAATAAATATATAAAAATATACAAGTTTCATACATTTTTTTCATAAAATTACAAAAAAACGAAAAAACTAAATTTTTTTTTCAATAATGAAGGTTTTTCCGGTATTTATCATAATTTTTTACCACTTCATTATTTTTTTCATGATAGAACAATTCATTTTCTTTCGATTGACATCTTAATCGTCAAAATCAGACAACCCGTTCAGGTTTTAGAAATTTTTAAATAAAATTTCGAACAAGTGGCGCCATCTCTGTTCCTAAGGGTCGAATCAGAGGTTGCCTCGGATCAAATCGCTTATTTTGGTCCCTACTATCACTGTGCAAAGCGGATTGCTTTTTTCCTAAAGTGCGGTATTTTGACCGTAATAAGTATGACTATACCAAATTTCGTGTCAATCGGTTTAGTCATTTGGGAATAAAAGCACAACTATGTTTGTATGAAAAGTCGAGAAACGCCGTGCGTACTGGGGACTTAAGAAAACTATATTTTTACATTGTATTCTTCATATCTTTGACTTCAATTTGTTAGATGCCTTTTGTGATTACAACTACATAGCACAGAAAATAAAACAAAAAGACTTCTTTAAAAACGGTGATTTTCATTTTACAGTGGAACTGGATTGAAAAATGAAAATGAAAAATATCTTTTTTTTTTTTTCTAAGAGTAAGGTTTCATTGATTTGGATTCTTGAAACGCTATATTTTTTTGCGTTTTTAGGCAACAGGGAACGAAAAAGAAGCTCTAGACATACAGAAAGCGTTATGGGACACGTTTACGGCGAACAAAGCTGCCAACGGCTACGACGCTGGTAAGAATCGTAGGATTTTGATTATACCTATTTCTGCGACTATTATTTTGTTATGTTAATTAAACAATGATTTCCCAGGCCTTTAATCTTACGTCATTGAATATCGGTTTGTTGATTTAATTGTAATAAGAAAACAGAAAGATTCAATAGGTACACCAGCCGCTTTTTTGTTACATTTACTAATAGCTTCTGCACGCCACTTTGGAATTCGTTTATCGCGTTCCCGTGGATACTCGGGAACTATTATATTATTTTTAATGTAGTAGTTCCCGAGTTTTATTAAAAAGTAGCCTATGAAAGGACATAGGCTCGAGACTCGTTAGCAATTTTCATCTGAATCGGTCTAGCGGTTTAAGCGTGTAGAGGTAACAGATAGACAGACAGAGGTACTCGTACATTCGCATTTAGACTATATCTGCCGCATAACAAAGTGGCGACTGGCATCATAGAAATATGTATGGCGCCTTGTTCTGCGGCGGATATAGGATGTTTGTCATCATGCTTATTTTGTTACAGTGTTGCCACAGCTCAGTGCGAATGGTGCGTTACCCGAATTAGAAAGCGAGAGGGGAGACGAGGTCCCAGTTCTAGACCTTTGTGCCGACAAGGACGCCTGCGTACTGGAGCTGGACGAAGCCGAAGACGTAAGTAGTATGAATTCTACTTCGTATAGATCTGTGTTCTGCACTTGGGAGCCTAGTGGGGAAGAAGTGGTATCATCATCATTGCAGCCAAAAGACGTCCACTGCTGGACGTGGCCTACCTTGAAATTTTTACCAAGGCCAAGGCTCGCCACTCAAACCGGTCCTGTGCCGGTCGCTTCCACCGGATTCCTGCGACCTTCACGAGGCCGTCGCTCTATCTTTCCGGCCCCATCGGCCATCAGTCCTGTGAGCAATGTGCCCCGGCTTCTGCCACTTAAGAAGGTTTATCCCGATAGTTGGCAACGTCGCATATAGCTGTCAAATGTTTCTCGATATTACTGAATTAAAAAAGAAGTTATCATTCAATGATTAAATGATGCGTCTCGTTTAATATTTGTTGGTTAGGCATTCAAATGATAAGATTACATTAAAATGCATGGGAAATGAGATGGAAAGTTTTCAAAATCACAGTTTCAATTAGAACAAAATCCTAAAAAATTCGTGTTCCTGTGATAATTGTTGCAATCTATACTTAATGTTTTATTCAACCATAGAGCGATAATTCATGTTTTCATGTATGTTTGTGCGCACAGGTGGAGACGGCCAAGGTGCTGATGAAGCGTCGCCCTCACATGCAGGTGTTCACGAGCGCGTCCCGGGCTCTCCCCGGGGCGCCGCCGCAGGCTTTCGCGCAGGTAACATCGCCGTTTCATCATCATCATATCAGCCGATAGACGTCCACTGCTGAACATAGACCCTCCCCCAAGGCTTGCCACGCCGACCGGTCCTGTGCCGCTCGCATCCACCGGTTTCCCGCGACCTTCACGAGGTCGTCGCTCCATCTTGTTGGAGGCCTACCGACAGCTCGTCTTCCGGTTCGCGGGCGCCACTCTAGAACTTTCCGGCCCCATCGGCCATCAGTCCTGCGAGCAATGTGCCCCGCCCACTGCCACTTAAGGCTCGCAATCCTTCGAGCTATGTCAGTGACCCAAGTTCTACTGCGGATATCGTCATTTCTGATACTATGCCATTTATTTAGTAACGATACCTTATTCGCGTTAATAAAATTGTGACTCATTGTTGTTGCTCAGTTTAAGCACGCCCAGAGGCATTCCATCTTGGGCCTCAGGGTAGGTAACGCATTCGAGATCTTATGATCGTATGTATATTATTTCAGTGTCTATGGACCACAGTGACCGCTTACCATTAGGTGGCTTGTGTGTTCGTTTGCCAATTTTAATAAATATATATAGCGCAGCAAATTAGAAAGCTGTGTTCACATTCACTGGTTAATTTTAAAAATTAATTTCACCTAGTTGTAAAAATATAAGTGGACCAATTACACACAAGCTTTTGATGGGATTCAAGTTCAACACACTGACATAATTGTATTTTTTTTTTTACAAATTATTACTTGTAATTTTCGTGTGAAATTTTATATTGAATTTAGATAAGATGACTGATCTGATATTAATCCTATTATTTGTTAAGATTTTTTCTTATTTTGGTATAAAAAGACGATCCTAACGGTGAAATATTTTATTCCTGATTTTCATTATTTTTTTATTTTGTATTCTTTCTGACGATCTCAATGTGAAATTCTCTTATTTTGACATGTAAAATATGCTGTAATTTGATATTGAGAAATAAATGTCTATGTCTATGTCTATGATGATGTTTTGATGGAGAGACTAGTAATAAAATGGAATATTCCAGGTGTGGCGCGCCCGTTTGACGCTCTCCGGGCAAGGCGGGGGTGCGAGCACAGCCGGGGAGCGACACATAGCGCGGGCGCTCGACGGAGTCGCGTACAAGCTGCGGCGGCTGCGGCCCTGCGCCTTGCTGGGGCCGAGGATACAGCTGGAGCTGCCCGAGTCGGTGAGCCAAGTGTCGGTAGTTAGCGCGACACAGACAGACAGACAGTCGCTACAAGCTGCGGCGGCTGCGGCCCTGCGCCTTGCTGGGGCCGAGGATACAGCTGGAGCTGCCCGAGTCGGTGAGCCAAGTGTCGGTAGTTAGCGCGACACAGACAGACAGACAGTCGCTACAAGCTGCGGCGGCTGCGGCCCTGCGCCTTGCTGGGGCCGAGGATACAGCTGGAGCTGCCCGAGTCGGTGAGCCAAGTGTCGGTAGTTAGCGCGACACAGACAGACAGACAGTCGCTACAAGCTGCGGCGGCTGCGGCCCTGCGCCTTGCTGGGGCCGAGGATACAGCTGGAGCTGCCCGAGTCGGTGAGCCAAGTGTCGGTAGTTAGCGCGACACAGACAGACAGACAGTCGCTACAAGCTGCGGCGGCTGCGGCCCTGCGCCTTGCTGGGGCCGAGGATACAGCTGGAGCTGCCCGAGTCGGTGAGCCAGAGTGTCGGTAGTTAGCGCGACACAGACAGACAGACAGTCGCTACAAGCTGCGGCGGCTGCGGCCCTGCGCCTTGCTGGGGCCGAGGATACAGCTGGAGCTGCCCGAGTCGGTGAGCCAGAGTGTCGGTAGTTAGCGCGACACAGACAGACAGACAGTCGCTACAAGCTGCGGCGGCTGCGGCCCTGCGCCTTGCTGGGGCCGAGGATACAGCTGGAGCTGCCCGAGTCGGTGAGCCAAGTGTCGGTAGTTAGCGCGACACAGACAGACAGACAGTCGCTACAAGCTGCGGCGGCTGCGGCCCTGCGCCTTGCTGGGGCCGAGGATACAGCTGGAGCTGCCCGAGTCGGTGAGCCAGAGTGTCGGTAGTTAGCGCGACACAGACAGACAGTCGCTACAAGCTGCGGCGGCTGCGGCCCTGCGCCTTGCTGGGGCCGAGGATACAGCTGGAGCTGCCCGAGTCGGTGAGCCAGAGTGTCGGTAGTTAGCGCGACACAGACAGACAGTCGCTACAAGCTGCGGCGGCTGCGGCCCTGCGCCTTGCTGGGGCCGAGGATACAGCTGGAGCTGCCCGAGTCGGTGAGCCAGAGTGTCGGTAGTTAGCGCGACACAGACAGACAGTCGCTACAAGCTGCGGCGGCTGCGGCCCTGCGCCTTGCTGGGGCCGAGGATACAGCTGGAGCTGCCCGAGTCGGTGAGCCAGAGTGTCGGTAGTTAGCGCGACACAGACAGACAGACAGTCGCTACAAGCTGCGGCGGCTGCGGCCCTGCGCCTTGCTGGGGCCGAGGATACAGCTGGAGCTGCCCGAGTCGGTGAGCCAGAGTGTCGGTAGTTAGCGCGACACAGACAGACAGTCGCTACAAGCTGCGGCGGCTGCGGCCCTGCGCCTTGCTGGGGCCGAGGATACAGCTGGAGCTGCCCGAGTCGGTGAGCCAGAGTGTCGGTAGTTAGCGCGACACAGACAGACAGTCGCTACAAGCTGCGGCGGCTGCGGCCCTGCGCCTTGCTGGGGCCGAGGATACAGCTGGAGCTGCCCGAGTCGGTGAGCCAGAGTGTCGGTAGTTAGCGCGACACAGACAGACAGACAGTCGCTACAAGCTGCGGCGGCTGCGGCCCTGCGCCTTGCTGGGGCCGAGGATACAGCTGGAGCTGCCCGAGTCGGTGAGCCAGAGTGTCGGTAGTTAGCGCGACACAGACAGACAGTCGCTACAAGCTGCGGCGGCTGCGGCCCTGCGCCTTGCTGGGGCCGAGGATACAGCTGGAGCTGCCCGAGTCGGTGAGCCAGAGTGTCGGTAGTTAGCGCGACACAGACAGACAGTCGCTACAAGCTGCGGCGGCTGCGGCCCTGCGCCTTGCTGGGGCCGAGGATACAGCTGGAGCTGCCCGAGTCGGTGAGCCAGAGTGTCGGTAGTTAGCGCGACACAGACAGACAGACAGTCGCTACAAGCTGCGGCGGCTGCGGCCCTGCGCCTTGCTGGGGCCGAGGATACAGCTGGAGCTGCCCGAGTCGGTGAGCCAGAGTGTCGGTAGTTAGCGCGACACAGACAGACAGACAGTCGCTACAAGCTGCGGCGGCTGCGGCCCTGCGCCTTGCTGGGGCCGAGGATACAGCTGGAGCTGCCCGAGTCGGTGAGCCAGAGTGTCGGTAGTTAGCGCGACACAGACAGACAGTCGCTACAAGCTGCGGCGGCTGCGGCCCTGCGCCTTGCTGGGGCCGAGGATACAGCTGGAGCTGCCCGAGTCGGTGAGCCAAGTGTCGGTAGTTAGCGCGACACAGACAGACAGTCGCTACAAGCTGCGGCGGCTGCGGCCCTGCGCCTTGCTGGGGCCGAGGATACAGCTGGAGCTGCCCGAGTCGGTGAGCCAGAGTGTCGGTAGTTAGCGCGACACAGACAGACAGACAGTCGCTACAAGCTGCGGCGGCTGCGGCCCTGCGCCTTGCTGGGGCCGAGGATACAGCTGGAGCTGCCCGAGTCGGTGAGCCAGAGTGTCGGTAGTTAGCGCGACACAGACAGACAGACAGTCGCTACAAGCTGCGGTTGCAAATATCACACCTGAAAATACCTACCTACTGTCAAGGCTCTACATTGAAAATACTGTTTTTAAGTATTTATCTGTGGAGTTTAGTACACAAACTATGTACGAGGGGCGTTCAAAATATTCTCGGTATTGATATCTTATAACCTCTTTTTGAATTTGTTTTGTTACTGGCTGGTAAGGTTCATTCTTTGACATTAAAAAAAAGTATAATTCAAACCGAGATGTTCTTTTGTTTTTCTGCAATTTCTGAACAAACACGAACACAATGAGTGAATTAACAATGTTAACGAAATTAGAACATCGTTCCGTAATAAAATTCTTGACGAAACAGGGTAAAAACCAAAAAACCATAAAAGAGGAAATGGATTGTGTTTACCGTGAGTCTGCTCCTTCTTTATCTACAATTCAAAAGTGGTCAAGCGAATTCAAACGTGGCAGGGAGAGTATTGAAGATGACCCTAGACCTGGCCGGCCTGTAGTAGCTACTTCACAAGAAAATATTGATCAGATGGAAAACCTTATATTGGAAGATGGTCGAGTGAAGATAAAATCAATAGCTCAAGTAACCAATCTTTCTATTGGTACCGTACATGACATTATCCATGACTATCTTAATATGTCAAAGGTCAGTGCAAGATGGGTTCCGCGAATGCTGACTCGACTTCAAAAAGATGTGCGTGCAGCTTGCTGTTCCGATTTTATTGACCTGTGTGGTGAAAATCCTGATGAGGTGCTGCAAAAGATAGTTACTGGAGATGAAACCTGGGTTCATCATTATGACCCAGAGAGTAAACAGGAGTCCATGCAGTGGCACATTAAGGGTTCAGCTCATCCCAAGAAGTTCAAGGTCGTCCCTTCCGCTGGCAAGGTCATGGCAACAATATTTTGGGATTGTGTAGGAGTATTGTTGATCGATTATAAAGAAAAAGGTGTAAATATCACGGGACAGTACTACGCGAATATTCTACATCAATTAAGGGACGCAATAAAAGAAAAAAGGCGAGGAAAGTTGTCTAAAGGTATTCTGCTTCTGCAAGACAACGCCCCTGTCCATACTGCTCATATTGCCAAGGCAGCTATTGCTGAATGTGGGTTCGGAACTATAACTCATCCACCGTATAGTCCGGACTTAGCCCCCAGCGACTTCTTTTTGTTCCCCAATCTCAAAAAGGATCTGCGTGGAAATCGATTTTTTGACGATGAGGCGTTGAAGGTGCCGTAGAGGAGCACTTTTATACCAAGGATAAAAAATATTTTTATGAGGGATTAAAAAAAATAATTGATCGATCTTTTAAGTGTATTAACATAGGGGGGGAGTATATTGAAAAATAAAAAATATCAAACTGTTCATACTTGTTTGTTTTCATTCCAATACCGAGAATATTTTGAACGCCCCTCGTATTAACGCATTCACTGCCACTTTTTTTACGAACTTTCGCCAGGTGAAAGAAAGAAAGGGAACATTGCAACGCACATGTGCGTTCAAGGCACTGCGGGAAAGTCAACAAAACGCATATATGCGTCGGTGGCAGTGAATGCGTTAACATTGTAATCATGTTCAATAATATTTCTGTCGTTTAGTATGAATTCTATCCGCGGGACCTTTTTTGTGAAGTTACCCATCCGAAATTTATCTACATAGGGACTATAGGCCCAAGCTCTTTCGTGACCCCTGTAAATAAATAGGCTCTTGTAGTATATATTTCAATGCCTTCGTTATTAATATTTTTCCAGGACGAAATCCAATTGGTCGTGTCAGGCGCAGCCATCCGTCTAATAGACCCGTCGAAAGACAACGGTGTAGAAAACAGTCACAACAACAGCAACGGAGGCGGCGATGACGACGACATATTCGCGCTCGACGAGGAGCAGTTAGCCAAAAGTCAGGAGGAAAAACCGGCTGTCAACAGTGGACAGGTGATAAAACTTGTTAAACGATACGATAAAAAAAAACTACAATAATTATCCTGAAAAGTAGGATGCCTGTACTCGGACGAAAGACACAGTAGCGCCCTCGACGTATCCCAGCTCTCGCTAAACTCGAGCGCCTGCTGTCAATTGAATATTGAAGAAGAGAAATCAAGAGTTACTATTAGTTCTAGTAGATTCAAAAGTAATGTGTAACAGAGACTCCAACTTTAAACAAACCTAAAACTAAATTAATTCAAAATATGTATTAGGTATTTTACAGTGTATTTTTCTCGTGTAACAGTGTTTGTAACCAAACTCCTCCGAAACGGCTCGACCGATTCTTATGAAATTTGGTGTGTATGTTCAGTAGGTCTGAGAATAGGACGTAACCTATTTTTCATACCCAAAAAAGCCGTGGTGGCCTAGTGGTTCGACTAGTGGTTCAATTTGAATTTACCATGAGCTTTTCGGTGAAGGAAAACATCGTAAGGAAACCTGCACGCATCTGCGAAGTAATTCAAAGATGTGTGTGAAGTCCCCAATCCGCCCTGGGCCCGCGTGGGGACTATAGCCCAAACCCTCTCATGATGAGGGGAGGCCTGTGCCCAGCAGTGGGATGTGGGACGCAAATAGGCTGTAGTAGTAGTATTTTACTGTGTATCTTATCTTACAAATGCGATCTGTCTTGAACACTACACGTGATACTAAAAGACTTCGAAGTTCTAATTCAATGTCACCTCTTTATTTACAAAACGCGTCATTAATTGATACATGATCCGCGAACAGCAATTATCTCTCTATTTTGTATGTATAATGGAACCAAATGATTTAATTGCAGGCACCGTCGACAGTATCGCTGACCTCGCTGTGCTCGTGCGCCGGCGCGGGCGAGATGCGACGCGTATGCGCGTTGCGGCTACTCTTCGTGCGAGAAACCACCGCCGTCAGAGAACTGGGCGGGCTCAGCGGATTCCTGCACACTTTCACTTGCGAGGTAGGGTGTCTGTTTTCTAATGAAAGGCACTGTAGCACCCTCGATGTATCGCTGACCTCGCTGTGCTCGTGCGCCGGCGATGGCGAGATGCGACGAGTCTGCGCGCTGTGGTTACACTGGGGCTCTATTCGAAACGTTACATAAGGAAAGGGCACTACTCTAGCCCTACCGTCAAAGCGTCACGGCGGTCAAATTGATCTTTAAATCTAGCTTCTTAAAGTTTCCAAGCCGTGACGCTTACGAATCTACCTTTGTGTGTAATAAAACAAATTTTAGAGGCAGATTGTATTTCTCTTTATTACATGAACTTTTAGCTCTTGGCGAGCAGTAGTTTCGGCTGTCATCATCATCATCATCATTTCAGCCGAAAGACGTCCACTGCTGGACATAGGCCTCCCCCAAGGCTCGCCACTCAAACCGGTCCAGTGCTTGCTTCCACCGGTTTCCCGCGACATTTAAGAGCTTCACGTTTCGGCTGTGCGTTGTTATAAGTCAGTCAATCAGTGTTAATTAAATAGGGATGAGGACAGGGTGAAGAAATCGAAATTCTAATTAGTCCGTCAGTCAAGTAATAAAAAAATATTAGACCCGTATTTTTTGTTTTATCAAATTAACAAAGAATGACTAAGTTAATACGCATTAAAGTTGGAGAGTGGGGGCTAACTACGTCACCGTTAGGTACAAATCGTACCTAACCGTGACGTCACGCGACATTTCAACTCAATATATCTCCGTATAAGTTTGATTACGTGAAAAAAGAAAAAATACGTGTCCAATACTTTTCAATAATCTTCCTGATAGACTGAGGAAAAAAAGTTGTCGTCATCCCTATTCTTCCCACAGATACAGTAGCCTAGTATACTGCTGTTCTGCATTCCCTATTACTCTATTTATGTATAAGTTAGTGCCGGTTCGTCTGTCCGTCAGGTGCTGGCGATCGTCCGCGCATACACGGCGGCGCTCGGCGGCAACGCGCTGACTTCCTTCTACATCACGCAGCTCATGCTGCAGGATAATGCGCATAAAAACCAGGTACGTACGTATAACATGACGGAATTTAAGAGGATTTATCCCGAAAGTTGGCAACGTCGCATATAGCTGTCAAATGTTTCGCTGTTTTCATTAATTTCTCAATATTACTGAAAAATACTGATACTACTGAACTGACTGATGTTACTGAATATTACTGTTAGTTAAAAAAGAAGGAATCATTCTATGGTTGAATGACGCGTCTCGTTTTATATTTGTTGGTTAGGCATTAAAATGATAAGATTACATTAAAATGCATGTAAAATGCGATGAAAAGTTTTCAAAAGATAGTACTTCCATAATCCAAAAAAATTCGTATTCCTATGATAATTGTTGCAATCCATGGTTAATGTTTTATTCAACCATAGAGCGATAATTCATGTTTTCATTCAGTAATATTCAGAAATCAATGAAAACATGGATATGTTTTTTTTTTTGTTGTCGTGTTTGTACTATTATTTTTGTGAATTTTTGTGTATTTTTTTTGCTGTAAACTGTGTCTTCTGTGCAGCGAATAAATGTCTTTCTTCTTCTTCTTCTTAAAACAGCGAAATATTTGACAGCTATATGCGACGTTGCCAACTTTCGGAGTAAGCCCTCTTAAGTCCTTCGCCGCGCGCCTGCTAAGTTATGTCGTGCTGTACGAATAACATGACGGAATTTAAAAGGCGAGCTGATTAAAGCAATATCGAGTCCATACTAATATTATGAACTACTAGCTTCTGCCCGCGACTTCGACTGAAAAGTAACAGACAGACAGACAGAGTTACTTTCGCATCTATAATATTACTAGCTTCTGCCCGCTATTTCGTCCGCGTGGTATTCGGCTATCGCGTTCCGCGCTCCTACGCGTTTTCCGGGATGAAAAGTAGCCTATGTCCTTTCCCGGGACTCCGACGATTTCCATATCAAATTTCATCCAAATCGGTCCTTTCGTATTTTGCTAAAATGAGACAATAAATAAATATAAGTATGAGTGAAGTTGAAGCGTGAAGAGGTAACAGACAGACAGTTACTTTCGCATTTATATATTAGTATGGATTACCTCTTCACGCTTACACCGCTAGTCCGATAGAGAGTTGGAGTCTCGGGAATTCATAGTTCCCGCGGGAACCCTATAACCGCATGCCACGCGGATGAAGTCGCGGACTGAAGCTAATAATATTATAGATGCGAAAGTAACTCTGTCTGTCTATCTGTTACCTCTTCTCTTCACGGTCGAACCTCTGGACCGACTAGATGGTATGGAGATAGTTTGAGTCCCAGCGAAGGACATAGGCTACATGATTATCAATCCGAAAGAACGAAAAATATTCTCTGAAGCACGTACAGTTGATTAAAGGTGGGTTGATTCAAACCGTCCGTTAAAGTTAACGTTAACGTTAAATATTTTATTATGGGACAAAATGACGTTTCTGTATGGAATGACAGCTCGGCGGCCATATTTAACGACCAGGAGTCTGTCAACTATGCATGAATCAACTCATCTTTAGTGTTACATTTCTCCTAAAACAATGGGAAAACTAGTCGTTATATCGAATCGACGTTAAATGCCTCATGCGACAGCAGGAATCTCGCTTTTCAAATAATTCAGTCCAAAAATGCCTACTTTCCGGCGTCGACAATAATGTGCTATTATTTTTCAGGGCCAGTGTCTCCTGTCAGTGGGAGGTGACGTAGTTCATATGACGTATTAGTTCTATTATAATCTAAAAACGTGACATATCCGTGTCGTTTCTACTTGTTTTGGGTGCATTTGTGACATTTCGGCGTAACCTTGCCTTTCTAGCTCGTGTAGTCTTCCCCCACGGTATATGCATCAAAAATTCTATCGTTTATTCAGTAAATTGTCCACATACTACTACTACTACAGCCTATTTGCGTCCCACTGCTGGGCACAGGCCTCCTCTCATCACGAGAGGGTTTGGGCTATAGTCCCCACGCGAAATTGGCCACATACGGGTACTATATTACATGTCAGAAAATTAAATAAATCTACCAGCGCTTGAAGAACAAGACAGACTAATAAACAGCAGAAAGCTTTTTCAAAAAATTCAATTACATTTCTATGACCCGCGTAGGTCCCATTTCTCCTATTCCCGTAGGAATTTCTTGAAATCCTCTCTTACCGCTCCCCTACACTCTCGAAGGGACTTTCCTCCGCTTTCCCCTCTAACCTTCCGCCAAATAGCAGTGCTCGCACTGTTGTGTTCCGGTAAGGGGTTAAGGCAGCCGGTGAAATTACTGGCACAGAGGCATTCCAACTTAGGCCTCAGGGTACGCAACGCATTCGAGATCTTATGGTTTCTGGGGGATCAAAGGATTTCGGTGTCCATGGGCCGCAGTGACCACTTACCATCAGGTGGGCTGTGCGCTCGTTTGCCTATACCATCGACATGAAAAAAAACTACATGCCAAAATATTCAGCTTGTTATTGAGTAGCATTGTCTCACTCTTATTCACTACAGTATTATGTTATTATGTCGCTTGACTTACCTTCGCTTGGGAAGGCCTTTGGTCAACGGTGAATTTCTAACTGATGAAATTATCAATGGACAAGAATACGCAAAGCTCGACTCAGATGGCGCTGCAAACGCTTGACCCAAACCAAAACCCAAACACTGTAGCTGTCAATTTTAACGGGTTTTATTGTTAACAATTTTAAGTAGATTTATTTAAAATTGTTAAATATTGACCGCAATTTTAATTTTGGTTCAGTTATTTTTGATGAAAATGAAGACATCCCAATGCAATTATACCTGCCCCAGATACATACCAAGTCTTTCGGAAATACGTGTCGTCCGTTCTCATCGCATCCTGGAACTGCACAGCGCTGCATCTTTTAATAATTTAAGTAAAACCAATAACAACAAATATTTCTCTATGTAATTGACAGATGGTTTGGGTCAACCGATCGCAGCGCCCCTAGTGGCCAAAATATGCAGATTTCTTGTCCATTTGAAGCGACATCCTCGTGAGAAAATATGCGTACAAACACAAACATGTACCATTATTGCTGTCGCTACTATCAATCGCTGATCAGTCGTAAAAACTGTTTTTTATGTGTTTATGAAAAACAGATGCACCCAGAACAACTCGATGTTCGTGATACACTCAATTAGTGAAATTTGCATGTCTTAACTGTACCTTGGTTAATTTTGTATGGGATTCCAGAGACTGTCTTAATGCCCTCTTCAGTGGTGTATGTCTTGTATTATGTATTAGGAAAAATTGTATTAAATAAGGAAAAACTCATTTTTATTGTAAAACCGAACAACTTAGTGGGTACAAATCTGTTTTTTTGGATTATTTATTTGTACACAATACTGTACTTTGACCCCACTCTACAACTAACCATGATTGATTTTGATTTCTTGTGAAGCTCAGAGCTCATTCTTCTAAATGCTCTTATTTTAAGTGTTACACTAAATTGTTATTGTATTCACATTATTTATTACATTCTTTTTTTAATATCTTATCGGATCGTTTTTTTTTTTTTTAGTTTTCACATTCTTCCTTAATGTATGCACAAATTAAAAAAGGGTTTTTACATTTTCATATTTGTATGTACACATAGTATTATTTCATGATGTATTTCATGATGTATCCCAGTAGGGAGTAGGGTAGGGAGGGGGGGGAGGGGGTATTTTAAATACTGTTTGTTAATTTTTTTATTATTGTTAAGCTTAATTTCAATTTTATCTGTCACATTTGTTTTAAGTCTTGCCCATCAGTAAAGAAATATTATAAAATTGATACAAAAGTGTTAAAAAATTGAAGATAAGTACTTACAAGTATGTACAGGTATTGCCGCGAAAGTTGAAGACATGCACACAACAACATTTCTCATGTAATGACAGATCTCATGAACATGCCATGTATGGTGTGGAATGTGTCTTGGCAAGGAGCGCAATCTTATATGGCGAAACAGTTGAAAACATGTCCAGCGGATTTGATAAGCAACAAAACAAAACACACTCTTCTCACAACCGTTTTCGCCTCAGCAGCGCCATCTGAAGGCGCTACTGCAGACTATCCGCCTAGGTGGCTTGACTGGAGTGGCAACCGCAGCGCCCCCAACCTACCCGATTTGGTGTCCACTTTTGGAACTATAAAGATTGCGCTCCTTTACTTCAACCCTCCATAATATCATGTAATGACACCGGGATTATGAATTTACTTTTCTTTATTCGTACCGAGGGCCTTCTATACACCTCAACTCTCGTGGCGATAACAGTAGTTTTTTTTGTCTTGCCTTATGTTTAGTACCTAAATTCCGACACATTTTTCCACGTGATATATTTTTGCCTAAATAGAATCTGAGACAAGGTATTTATATGTATAGACTGACAATCTCCTTACATTACGGCATACATCGGAAAGGCTCTGAATGCATGTAATATCCTTGGCTTTATACACCCAGGGTCATAGACGTAAATAATATAGACCCGGTCTAACGTACACGTAATATGTCCCCATTTCCACGGTGTCCAATCCAAAGTTCTGTCACCGAGCGTGCGTGTCAATAAGCGTTTTTAAAAAAACTTTTTTGAAACTGTTTCTCAGTATCTAAAAACTCGTCTCGTTGTTGAAAAAATGTGACCCAGCTTTAGTGTCACGATATAAGTTTAACTTTGGATTGGACACCAATGAAGTGGGGAAACATGACATGTATCTACGTTAGGCCGGGTCCATACGAAGTATTATTTATGTCTATGCCCAGGGTTTAGTCCCTAGTAAACACGGCGTTTCTCAACTTTTCATACAAACGTATTTTCGCTTTTATTCCCAAATTACTAAACAGATTGACTCGAAACTTGGTACACTTAATAAAATTATAATAATGATTGTCATTAGTGGGTCAATAGTAAATGTCGTGGTAAAATAAAACACAATTAAACTACAGCCAAAAAACTGAATTTTGAAGTTTGTATGGAGGAAACTAAAATGGTCCTAGTTTCTTTGTTATTCAATTTATTACAATCAAAGTGTATTTTGGACACTAATATCTCTGCTCCATTATTACTTGTCAAATTTGGTGCTAATCTGATAAGTAATTTATGCCATACCTCCCTGCCTCCCTGCCTGCTGTATGCCATACCTTTTTGTGTAATTACATAATGTCTACTGTTCCTTGATTGTGTGGTGTTCAATAAAGTATATTGTATTGTATTGTATTGTAATTTGCGAATTAAAACGTAACTACGTTTGTATGGAGAAAGGAGCGTACTGGGGACTCTAAGTTCCTCATTCATAATTATAGGCAGCGACAATCTTGTAATTTGTATCACAATTAATAACTATTTCAGGCGAACGCTATTCTGTATGGAGGTTATCCTTCTAGGTGTACCTTAATTTTTCTATGATAGAATTAATGAAATATGCATACTTTTACCACATTTCGTATAGTCAGTCTTGTTTTTTTTTATAACTGTCTGTATAGTCGACTTTTGTGGACTAGTCTATTTTCACCAAAACTTAATACCGGTGCTCAGATATTTATGATCCTCCTTTTGGTCATATATTTTTAACCTGACTCTACATTAAGTCTCTCTACTAATAAATGGTTAGTATATGGTGCTACGTTGTATGTAAGCGAAATGGAAGTTACAAGTCTGGTTTTGTATTGAGAGCAAAAACGTCATAAGTCCATGTAACGTGACAAGCCGTTTTAACGCTTATTTTTAGCAAATTAAGAATTTTATTTACACTCATATCATAAACTCTCTATGATGCGTTCAAATACCGCAAATTATGACCAGCATTAAAATGAACTGTTTACTTATTTTCTTATCCGTGAAAATGTTCTAACAGCAGACCGTCAAATTCGATGGTTTAATAGCATTCAAATTTCGAACATCTTCGAACAGCAATGCCCGCCTATATTCTTCAGACAGACAGAGCGAAAGTTTGTTCCAAATTCAAATGTCGGCTCTATTTGTCTATGCTTTTCGAAAATCGAATGTGAGACACTGACGTATTCGAATTGCCGCCATTGTGGACAGATTTTGAAGCATCTTAGAGGTTTTATAAAATGAGTGTCGACAAAGTTGTGTATGCAACTGTACATAATTAGGCCTTTAATCACTCGTGCGATAGTAGCAGTTACATAAACAATTATTAAATGTAGCCAAGGACTTGTGGCGGTTTTGTTTTTAATTAAATAGATATGGGTCGTTTTTGAAAGAATGTATGCTACAGACAAATGAAGAAGAAATATGTGATAGATATGACATGGTACAGTACGCAAGCTATACCAAGTAGAGATCTTCTACTATCTAAACGAGTATGGCGATATTTTTGCCAAAATCTTTTTTCCGATTGCAATCTTTCCATTCGTAAAATTTACCAATCGTTTTTTTTTCTGTATCTTATTCCCCGATTTTATTTCCCCGTGTTTTGGTCACGCAGTCATTCTCTCAAAAGTTAGTGCATTAAAAGCTAAAAAAGCGTAAAGTTCCAATGGTCACTCAGGTTGACAGATCGACTTTGACTGCGACACCGTGGCGCCATCTATACCGCGAAATCGCGATAAAATAGAAAATAATTGCTAAATATCACAATAAAAAGCAGCCTATGTGTTCTTCCAGGTTACAAACTATCTGCTTGCCAAATTTCATGCAAATTGGTTGGGCTGTTTTAGCGTGATTGAGTAACAAACATCCAAACAAACTTTCTTTTTTATTATATTAGTAAAATGAGGTAACCACAGCTTAAGAACTGTACCATATCACTGAAACCTACTTATGCAAGATGTAAGTCCCAGTAAGATTGTTTCCATCTCTTTCTATCATTTGTCTTTTCAGCCACACTTTTGGCCTAAACTTTATCATGACATGACACTGCCCGGTTCTAGTCCAAGTGTATTCCTAATTTGTAACCTACGCTATCGTAATAAGGTCGACTGTCGTCTGGCTGAAAAGACGTAATTTTAATATTTGTGTGTATCCTTTTGATGATGGTGTTTAATACTGTGTTGTAGAAATATATACAAATACATGAGAAATTGGTTTTATTTCATACTAGCTGGTGCCCGCGTCTTCGTCTGCGCAGGATTAGTATTTCGAGTAGCTTTTACACAATATCTTTATAAATTGTAGCCTATGTATTATTCTGATGTATAAGCTATATTATTGTAAAGTTTCATTAAAATCCATTCAGTAGTTTTAGTAAGATACGGAAAATGAATAGGTATATTACCTACTTAGTCCTTTTATACTGGCTGCTTATGCGAACATTTTTTACTGAACATTTTTTACTAAAACTGCACTGACATTTAGTTTTTTTTCTATCACGTTCAAATCATTATGCAATATTATTTATATATTGAACAACACCACACACGACAAAGGTACCTGCAGAAATATAAATACTAAAAATACTTGAGAGGTATGGAATACAGCAGGCGCTCTTATCGCTACATAGCGATCTCTACCATATCATGTGGTAGTCCAGAATAGATAATTTCAGCAGATTGATTTGAATATACTTACCAGCAGTATGTATTGATAATTCATAATGGACGATTCATAATTGCTATCGTCGCAAGAAATATGGCCATTCAAAAAAATATTGCAAAAGGTGACAAATGAAAATCTCTCAGCTTGTCATAAATATGTATTTATTTAAAACATCATCATAATAACCTTACCTAACGACAGAATGTTGACAACAATATTACCTATAATACTGCTACAAGGAGAGAGAGCGCGGATACCAGAGCTACGGATATTTATTTATTTATTTATAAGGACGAGGGCCGTCAGCGGCGGCGCCCGAAGCGCAGGAAGGAGTGAACAACATCCTGTCTCTTCATTCCGGCGTCGAGGAGTTGCGGGTAGTCGCGCACCAGGGCTGGGGGAGAAATGAGACTTTGAATCCAGAGAACAGAGAGAGGGAGTGCAATACATCGAGGACATTTAACTTAATTTTCGAGAGAGTAACGCACCCTGATAATCTTAGTAGATTTGTTTGCGTTTAAATTTCAGTTAACTTTTATTACGATTTTTATCTAGTCTTGCCAGCTCCCACTATTTTACCTAGCCCAGTGTATTTAAACCCGGAAACCAACAAAATTAATATCTCCGATCAGTTATCAGGATTTTTCCGAAGTTCTTTACTCGTGGGGTTACCTTGATTGTTACTGTTAAGGTCTCTCCACACCTATCGACGCGGAATCGGTAACTAATAGGCGATAGAAAAACTTTTATCCCACTGCGCCAGGAGGGTTACGTTTTTGAGTGTATATGTGGATTGTGGGTATAAGTCATTCTTTGGGACGCTCTGCAGACTATACGTTTAGATGGATTTTAGCTTGTGAGGTGTCGTTAGATTCGTCTTAATTGCGAGAGTGACACTGGGTATATCAAAAGTTTGTATACAGTCGCCTTTTTTTTTAAATCGATACAATCGTATAATATATATTAATATGTGTCTGTCTTCTAGGCAGTTA